>JAWPHD010012102.1:0-78526 GCA_037043455.1 Cyrtodaria siliqua
CGAATAGTTTCGGTCCGAAACGTTTATAAGGATATAACATACCGCTCCCATCCTTTTAAACTGCATTCTCTTGAAGTATCTCGTTGGTGACACTTTGAATTGCTGAGGAAACCATCGAACTGTTGTCAGAAAGACCATTTTGGATATCCCACTTATAAAATAACAGCAAAAATACTAGTTTTCCTATTTTCCAAATCCAATGTCAATAGTTTCGTTACTGAACCGAAAGACGCTTATCGAGCCGAAACTAATGAATGTACCGCAATGGTTGGCACCACACCAAGAACCGGGAATGTGCAGCTGATGTTTCCATGTGTTCTTGGTTGTCTGTGTCGGTTACTAGAAAGACCGGAATACACCGAATCACCGGAATACACCGGAATACATGTAATAAAGGCATTATTTATGTCATTAATGGATAGTAATTGATTATTTATGATTTAAATATTACTATATCCACACAGAAGAGTGATGTATGTGCTTGGGGCTTATTCATAATTTTGATAGAGCATCATCAAAAAAACTGACCAATCAGTGACCAGAAGTAAGAACTAACCAATACATTCTGGTAGGTGATAAACTCGGTCTTTATCCTTGATGTTCAACCAAATTTACTGTTAAAATTAAGGTATCTACAGTGTGATTCTTTAAAACCCTGCATATTTCAAGCACATTCATGCAAATTGATTCAATATATATGTTTCTTTTAAAATCAAAATCTTCAAAATTATCGTCTTTTTACTCTGCCAAAGATTTTTATTTTACTATAGAACCTAAGGATAAAAACCGAGTAACACAAGTTTTATCACCTACTGAAAATAAAATAAAATCTCAACATCACTGCAATGCAAAATTATGAATATATATATGCACACTAGTCATACACCTATAGCAAAACTACATACTTATCTCCCTTGAAAGGAAACATCATAATGCACAGTCATTGAAATAAATGAATTTATTCTTGTACAAACATTTAGTGTTTTTATTAAAGCTGATTGAGGCCGCTGATTGATACTGCATCATTATGATCAGAAATAAGCGTAAACAGTATGATACATATTGTGTAGAATATACACGTATAACATCAAAAATAATATTTTGTCAACAATTAATGTTCAATGTATTAAATAGCTTGTATTGTATAAATTATTAATTCATAGTCTTTATTATTCAGTAACAAATTATGGTTGTTTTAAAATTTAATATAAATCTAAAGCAGTCACATCAGATAGCAATCAGATAGCAATTTGTTAGAACAAAACACACTTGATCAGTTCTCTGATGCAGCTGAATTGTCTACTTCGATGAAGTTATCAGATTTAAACAACATGTCGCATGCTGATATCATGACATCTGTGTTGGTCATGTTATGTGTGCTTTCAGTGAAAGACTTCACTAAGACTTCACTGGTACTTTTTATCAGGGTCACTATACATTAACATATATTTATATATCGACACTGTTTGTATGTTCTAAACTGCCTTCACTCTGAGATGAAAATTGAAAATAGGAACCTGCTTCACTTCAACACTGAACATTTTACTCTTTATGTCAGAACAGTTTGATGCAAATTTTACTCAAAGTCTTTCGTTTTTATGCGAAATAAATTGGTCCATATAATAGTCAATTATCCAGCGAGAGTAGACGTACGAGACATCATTTCTAGATAAAATAAGCCATGTTATTACATCATCCACATTTCAAAGGACACCATTATAAAAAACGGTACTATTTCAATAACATTTGGTTTCAAGATAACACCAGTGCTACAGTTCGGTGACATTGACGGATTTTCTCTGTCAAAATACTATAGTTGTGGATGTGGTCTGGGCTGATAATTAAAGCATATAAAACCCTGATGTGATAAACAACTATATATACACAATCAATTGTATTTTGTATAGAAACATTGCAAAACAAAACCAACTGATCATTAGGCATGTCTATATTCGAACAGAAACGGTCCAAACAAAAACATCATATATAAATCTGATCATACCAAATGTACTGTTAAAATTAATGTATCTACAGTGTGATTCTTTTAAAACCCTGCATATTTAATGCACATGTATCTGAATGTTTCACCATACCACATGTTTCAATTTAAAATGTAAGTGCATGCTTTTCATGTGTGTATTAAAGGTACATGACATATAAAGAAAATGTTCTCTTTTTTTAACAATGGTGGGTGTACTTAGAAATTTGGAAAATGTGATAACAATATCATGGCTGATTTTATTTAGAAATGGTGACTCGTCGGCTCTTGATGGATAAAACAGTATGAAAGGAGAAATTTGGAAATCGTCGAACACGATAAATACAAACTATATGGCAGTCTCAGTTTGACTGAGACTGTTCATGAACGGTAGTGAAAAGTGCTTGCTACCGTTCACGCAGAAAGAGCAGAACTCAATATTTAAAATGCCAATAGTACAGAAATTTGAGCCATCCCGAAGATGGTATGCATATGACGGTGAACGTGGAACCTTCAATGAGGTGTTTCACACCATTCCACGGCCAGCGGAGTATGGTCCCAGTTTCTAACAAAACGTTATTAAGAATAATAAAAGATATGTATGAAAAAGTCAAATCATGTGTAAGACAATGTAAAAATAATTCAGATGTTTTCGAATATGCGATTGGGTTAAGGCAAGGGGAGATAATCTCGCCGATATTGTTTTCTCTTTTTATTGAAGACCTAGAACTATATTTACAAAATGACATTAATACTGATTTAGAAACTAATGATATTTTGCTTATATTACTATTATTTGCGGACGATATGGTTATCATGGGGAAATCACCTGAAGAATTACAAAAAATATATTAATTTACTTTATGACTATTGTAACAAATGGGGATTAGAGGTGAATACGGTTAAAATAAAGATTATGTTTTATCACAGACATATTAATAAACAGATAGGAAACTTCCTATCTTAACCAATGAAGTAACCAAAATATCACGTGCACCTTAACTTTTCCTTCTATCTCCTCTCTCAATTATTCACTGATTTTGCTGAGAATACATTGAAAAGATTCATTGTGAAAAGCAAAATGGGATTATAATAGTTTATGCTTATTTTGAAAATAAGAAATTGTATAAAAAGATGTTTAAAGTTAAAAATGTCATCATTTTTCGCTTTTCTCTTAAAAATCAAGGTTTTGACATAGTCAAAGTTTGCGTCAAACTCCTTTTTTGCTCTAAATGTAAGAGAAAGAAAAATACTACCGTTGGAAATAAAATAAAATGTGTGATTGATTTGGCATAAATGAAACTTGTATCTATAAAACTTTTATAGATAAAACTTTTATAGATACGTGTGTTAAAAGTTGAGAAATAATTTATGAAATTTTCGCACTGTGCCACATGAAATTTAGATAAGTTTCGTAGTGTCCAATCTATTTGTTATTAGGTCTTTGAAATGGTTAATTCTTTGTTTCTGAAAAAAATGGACCCAGAAGTACTCTTTTTTTTGTTAGACTACATTTCTCAGAACAACTACATGAAAAACTGATGGAAGATTTGAATAAATAATAACTACGCCATGGCTATACAATTTCTGTCAGGGAATAAATATACTTACTCTCTGGTTCTATGTAGATCTATGACTACGCATATAAATAAATAGCGATAATAATAATAAGTGATTTTTTTTTAAATGTTAGCTAATCAAAGGGGATCTGCTTCAGTTATGAAAACACACAGACATATTAATAAACAGATAGGAAACTTCCTATCTTAACCAATGAAGTAACTGAAATATCACGTGGCACTTTAACTTTTCCTTCTATCTTCTCTCTCAGTTATTCACCGATTGTGATGAGAATACATCCAAAAGATTCATAGTGAATAGCAAAATGGTATTATAAAAAATTCTGTTCATTTTCAAAATAAGAAATTGTATAAAAAAAAAATTAAAGTTTAAAATGTCATCATTTTTCGATTTTCTCATAACAATCAATGTTTTGACATAGTCAAAGTTTCCATCAAACTCCTTTTTTGCTCTCAATGTAAGAGAAAACAAAATACTATCATTGAAAAGAAAATTAAATTTGTGATGGTATTTGGCTTGAATGAAACTTGTATCTGTAAAACTCTTCATGATATGTGTGTTTAAAGTTGGGGAATATTTTGTGAAATTTTCGAACTGTGCCATTTATTTGTTATTAGGTCTGTGGTTTTATAGAAAAAGAGGTTTATTAAAAAATGAATCTTGGCATTATAGTGGAGAGAATGTAGAGGTAGTAAATGATTTCAACTATTTAGGTCCAGTTTTTAATTATACTGGAAATTTTGCTCGGAACCAAGAACAACTTATTGGAAAATCTTTGAAAGCATTAAATGTTCTTTTACAATAAACTGTAGAAAAATAAGGTTAAAACCAAAAATATTACTTCAACTATTTGATTCATTTGTGGGGTCAATTTTGAATTATTCTTCGGAAATTTAGGGATAAAAAAATCAAAGCAAATCGAACGAATACATTTAAACATTTGTAAACAAATTTTAAAAGTAAGAAATAGTTTTTGTACATCAGGAGTATATGATGAATTAGGTAGATATCCTTTATTTATAACGCGTACAAGTATATATAACTAGTACTGGTTCCACCCAAAAAAAACACTGACCATCATATATGGCCTAACATATGCTAAAACTGACGTAAAACACCATTCAAACAAAACTGACATTAAAATGTCAATGAATTTTCGTTTGAACTTGTACAGTTTATTTGACAGTGGTAGGTCATCACAAACCTAAAAGAAAACTATATTGTATCACCACTTTTAGACCTAAGGTGCAGAATTACCCTCCTATGCTATGAAATATTTGTAAATAATGTGGGACCCACATTATTTACATTTTCTGCTGATCACATGACATCCATTAGCACATCTGCTTTTATATATTGTACATGTATTCTTACGCAATACATCTGGACCGGTTAGCTCAGTCGGTAGCGACGTTCGACTATTATTACCCGCGTTTGTGTTTTATAGGCTAAAATTTACGGACATTGTCCTAAAGGGAGGCTTTTTTTGGAGTTATGTGATAAATAAATAGAATTTCACATTCTTACCTATTTAATATTGAAATTATTAAACTCATAGGATAAAACTGACATGATGCTTGGCACAGCCTCACATCATATAAAATTAATGATGTTAACCAACTAATTTAAAGTAGCTATCCCGCCAACAACAGCCAAATTTTACAACATGTGTACACCGTTTCTAAACCTACTGACGACGAGGTATATATATAACTTACATATTTTTGAAAATCAAATCGCTATAGGCACAAAGTGCCTTTAACCAGCCAGGCCAAAACCCCAAAACTGCAGAGCCAAATTAAGAGTTAATTCATTTTACGCATATATGCAATCGCGGGTATTTTAAAAACTCATGAAAAAAATCTATACTTTTAATTGGCACTATACATTATTATATGACATGAACACCTGGATGGAGCTTCGGTAAATAACATTGTAGTGCAAATCATGTATCCTCGACCTCTTAGTTTACGACCACTTAATGACAGTCGGCTACCTATATCAGTAAAACATTATATATTTGACATAATATGATGTTAGCTAAAATAAAGTAGTCAAACTGCAACAAAAGCTACCGTGACTTGAATTACATTTTGTTTATTTTCCATCCGATAACATCTGTAAATGGTTGACATCAACTTGTTCATTTTCAGTGAACGGCATGCGTTTCTGATCACCTTATTTACTATAGCTTTTCACCCCCACCCGAGATACAGTATTTTCATACAACAAATTTCTTGACATACATTCACACTGGCTGACAGCGCAGAAAAAAATGAAAAATGATCAACTAATATTTAACGTTTTTAATTTAACAAGAAGAAACAAAGCCCTACTTATTTTCTATGAAAAATATGAGTACCCTCATCACCTTAAAATCTATCTTCTTCAATACTGTGGAGTCTTAAATTACTGTCTTCTGCTGTTTTCATAACATGGCCGCCTTGTTGTCAGGAATTTAGATCAAGTGTCGCGTGGGTAATGTACCAACATAAAAAATACCAGATGTTTTAATGCCAACTGAACACATATATTTCATCATGTGTTATGCAGGTACTCCAGCCTTTGACATAAACCATTTCTCATTTTACTATTAAATAAAACGTTTTGATATCTTATGAAAGGCAAAGGAATAAATCATCATTGCGTCACAAAATATTTTATTGTGTAAGTCTGCTTTAAGTTGTTTAGAACTATTCATTAAGCAGACGGTCATAAAAGTTGATGACGAAATTTGAACAATAAACGTGCACAGACGTAATTTCCGCCATCGGTAGAAATCACATGGCGGTCGAAAACAGATAGAAAGACGATATTTATGTGGTGGCACTGGTGGATTAGTTTCTTTAAAGTGTTCTTGTTCTGTCGACAAATAAATATTAAAGATAATTTTATATATTTTGTAAAAAGAGAACTGAAATAATTATATCTTGTATCCTGCAGTTTTTTTTATAAATTCTACAAACGAGGCCGACAGGGTCGAATAGTTTCGGTCCGAAACGTTTATAAGGATCTAACATACCGCTCCCATCCTTTTAAACTGCATTCTCTTGAAATATCTCGTTGGTGACACTTTGAATTGCTGAGGAAACCATCGAACTGTTGTCAGGAAGACCATTTTGGATATCCCACTTATAAAATAACAGCAAAAATACTAGTTTTCCTATTTTCCAAATCCAATGTCAATAGTTTCGTTACTGAACCGAAAGACGCTTATCGAACCGAAACTAATGAATATACCGCAATGGTTGGCACCACACCAAGAACCGGGAATGTGCAGCGGATGTTTCCATGTGTTCTTGGTTGTCTGTGTTGGTCATGTTATGTGTGCTTTCAGTGAAAGACTTCACTAACACTTCACTGGTACTTTGTATCAGGGTCACTATACATTAACATATATTTATATATCGACCCTGTTTGTATGTTCTAAACTGCCTTCACTCTGAGATGAAAATTGAAAATAGGAACCTGCTTCACTTCAACACTGAACATTTTACTCTTTATGTCAGAAAAGTTGGATGCAAATTTTACTCAAAGTCTTTCGTTTTTTATGCGAAATAAATTGGTCCATATAATAGTCAATTATCCAGCGAGAGTAGACGTACGAGACATCATTTCTAGATAAAATAAGCCATGTTATCACATCATCCACATTTCAAAGGACACCATTATAAAAAACGGTACTATTTCAATGACATTTGGTTTCAAGATAACACCAGTGCTACAGTATGGTGACATTGACGGATTTTCTCTGTCAAAATACTATAGTTGTGGATGTGATCTGGGCTGATAATTAAAGCATATAAAGCCCTGATGTGATAAACAACTATATATACACAATCAATTGTATTTTGTATAGAAACATTGCAAAACAAAACCAATTGATCATTAGGCATGTCTATATTCGAACAGAAACGGTCCAAACAAAAACATCATATATAAATCTGATCATACCAAATGTACTGTTAAAATTAATGTATCTACAGTGTGATTCTTGTAAAACCCTGCATATTTAATGCACATGTATCTGAATGTTTCACCATACCACATGTTTCAATTTAAAATGTAAGTGCATGCTTTTCATGTGTGTATTAAAGGTACATGACATATAAAGAAAATGTTCTCTTTTTTTAACAATGGTGGGTGTACTTAGAAATTTGGAAAATGTGATAACAATATCATGGCTGATTTTATTTAGAAATGGTGACTCGTCGGCTCTTGAAGGATAAAACAGTATGAAAGGAGAAATTTGGAAATCGTCGAACACGATAAATACAAACTATATAGCAGTCTCAGTTTGACTGAGACTGTTCATGAACGGTAGTGAAAAGTGCTTGCTACCGTTCACGCAGAAAGAGCAGAACTCAATATTTAAAATGCCAATAGTACAGAAATTTGAGCCATCCCGAAGATGGTATGCATATGACGGTGAACGTGGAACCTTCAATGAGGTGTTTCACACCATTCCACGGCCAGCGGAGTATGGTCCCAGTTTCTAACAAAACGTTATAAAGAATAATAAAAGATATGTATGAAAAAGTCAAATCATGTGTAAGACAATGTAAAAATAATTCAGATGTTTTCGAATATGCGATTGGGTTAAGACAAGGGGAGATAATCTCGCCGATATTGTTTTCTCTTTTTATTGAAGACCTAGAACTATATTTACAAAATGACATTAATACTGATTTAGAAACTAATGATATTTTGCTTATATTACTATTATTTGCGGACGATATGGTTATCATGGGGAAATCACCTGAAGAATTACAAAAAAAATATTAATTTACTTTATGACTATTGTAACAAATGGGGATTAGAGGTGAATACGGTTAAAATAAAGATTATGTTTTATAGAAAAAGAGGTTTATTAAAAAATGAATCTTGGCATTATAGTGGAGAGAATGTAGAGGTAGTAAATGATTTCAACTATTTAGGTCCAGTTTTTAATTATACTGGAAATTTTGCTCGGAACCAAGAACAACTTATTGGAAAATCTTTGAAAGCATTAAATGTTCTTTTACAATAAACTGTAGAAAAATAAGGTTAAAACCAAAAATATTACGTCAACTATTTGATTCATTTGTGGGGTCAATTTTGAATTATTCTTCCGAAATTTAGGGATAAACAAAATCAAAGCAAATCGAACGAATACATTTAAACATTTGTAAACAAATTTTAAAAGTAAGAAATAGTTTTTGTACATCAGGAGTATATGATGAATTAGGTAGATATCCTTTATTTATAACGCGTTATGTAAGAATACCTAAATACTGGTTTAAATTAGTGAAAACAGATAACATAATACTTAAAAGCATATACATATCGTCACTAAAAGATTATGAAAATGGGTATGAAAATTGGGCATCGAATGTAAAACAATATGTTAAACAAATATTGTTTTACAAATGTCTGGAATGACCCAAATTCTGTTAATACTAATTACTTTATAAATACGTTTAGACAAAGAGTTGTTGATTGTTTTATACAACGATGGTTTGTAGATAAGGAATCAAGTGGTGTACTTGCATTATATAATAATGAGTTTTAATTATGAATCATACCTTGATATTTTACCATGTAACCTCAAACCATATTTAACAAAATTCAGAATATCAGCACATTCGTTAAGAATACAGACCGGTAGATAATCTCGTAATAGGATATCTAGAAATGAAAGATATTGTCAATGCTGTTACAGTATTGATTTGGTAGATGAATACCTTTTTTTTTTATTTGTCCTTGTTACACAAGAATCCGGACAATTTATATTAAAAACGATTATTATAACAGGCCTAGTATGTTTAAATTCTTAGAATTACTGCAGACATAGGATAAGAATATTGTTATAAAGTTAGCAAAATAATTTAGTACAGCTTTAGCTGTAAGGAATACAATCTTGATTAATTAAATAATGTTTAGCTCTTTTGTATTTTCATCCTCATGTATCAGTTATTTAACATCAATATTACCCATAGCAAATGCACTTTAGTCTAAAATCTCTTGACTTATTATGCATGCAAATGTATGTATGTATATATAACGATGTACGTATGTACAAGTTAAATAAAAATATATGTTCTTTTCTGTTTTGTTCTGTTCCTAAACGATAAAACAATGGGCGAAATAAACAAAATGGACTTAAGCTGGAAGTAGAGATTACGAAGCCTGCTTACCAAAGGTAACAGTCAAAAGACTAAATGAAAAAGCAGGCAGCATATCCTAAGAGTGATTAAACAAATACAAAATATATTGCAGTCTCGGTTTGATTGAGAAAAATTTTCATGAACGGTAGTGAAAAGTACTTGCTATCGTTGACGCGCTCTAGCCCCGGGTTGAGCCAACTCAATATTTAAAATGCCAATAGTACAGAAATTTGAGCCATCCCGAAGTTCCACGCCATTCCATAGCCAGCGGCGTATGGTCCCAGTTTCTAACACAACGTTTTGGTAGTGGAACCACCTATTCGAAATTCAAGTAAGAAATCCAAAAGTATTTGATATTGTACCCCCGATATCTGTAAATATCGGGCTCGGCGATCTCCAAAGATCGGATTGAATAAGAGTTCTGACTGCAAGCACGGTGAGACGTTTTATCGCCACCACACTGCACAGGCAACGCTACTGAGATATATATGGGGGGAAAAAGGTATGAAAGGAGAATTTGGAAATCGTCGAACACGATAAATACAAAAAAATATTACAGTCTCGGTTTGATTGAGACTGTTCATGACCGATAGTGAAAAAGGCTTGCTTCCGTTCACGCCCTCTAGCCCGGAGTTGAGCAAAACTTTAAAATGCCAATAGTACAAAAATGTGAACCATCCCGAAGATGGTATTCACATAAATTGTTATTTTATATATAATTCCTTTTGTTTTTTGATATCCTTGGATTATTGATTAAAATGTAAAACTTATATGATCTGTGATTAATTAAGGTGTATTGAAAATTGAACTATAAGTGAGTGTGTAGAAGTATGTGTGTGATTATAATTATGTATTACACATTATGTATGTAATGATGAGAAACTGTAAAAGTTTAAATCAATAAAATATCTATCTATCCATCCATCATATGACGGTGAACATGGAACTTTCAACGAGATGTTTTCACACCATTCCATGGCGTCGGTCCATATGTCGGTCAATAGCTATTCATAGCTCATATTTGTAATTATATGCCATACCGACTTTAAATAAATTTTGTATCTTGTATCTTGTCAGCTAATCGGAACTGTCTCAACCATTTTTTTCAAAAATAATCCCGGAAAGAAATAGACACCATCTTCGATACTACTTTTCGGTCACGTGGGTTCAGTCACTTGGAATAAACTATGGCGGCGCCCATTGAACCATCATGCTGCTCCTTCAACCCAAAGGATGACGGGATTGGCCGACCTCCTTTTGTCATGTAAAAAAAACATTACGCAAATAATTCCAAAATATTGTTATATTTAACCATGAATCTACATACACGTGTACATATATATCCATGATTTAACTATTTCTATCTGTCTATATATTCTGCTTCACATCCTCACGGGTAACTTCGAGCAGTTGTATCTGTTTATAGTAGAAACAGTAAAGATTAAAAACAAGGGTAATTAAGGTGAGCAAAGTGATAGGTGGTTAAAAGTCATAGTGAGAGGGTAAAATCAGGATAAAAACAACATTTCAAGATCGATGGCTTGGTGTGAAAGACACTGCTTACAGGAAGTTTTTATTGCTCATACACACTTCCAGATTTTTTATTACAAACATCAAATTACTGCTATTAAACATGCCATCAGTTGTGTACAATTATTATCATGCCTAGGAGAAAAACATCATAAGTATTTTACTTTCGTTCTAATCCTTTTTCTTCTATTTTATACAAACATTATGTTGTAAAAACATGTGAAATAAAACATGTTTAAACCAAGTTTGAAGGAATTCAAATCTTGCTTAAGGGCAATATCTTCAGGTAGCGCATTCCACTGAACAATAGAAATGGGGGGAAATGAGTACATGTATTTGTAATAGTTTGCTCCAGTATTTGTTTAAATGTCATTGAGTGGCAATATCTAGAGATGCGGTTGTTTTTTGTGTATAGTCTGTCATCGTTTCTTCCAGGCCGTGGATTATTTCACAAAAAAGACACATACGTGTATCCGACCTACGTTGTTCGAGCGACCTCCACTCCAAAGTGTTTAACATGGTTGCGACGCTCGAGTACCTGGAGTAATCATTTTGTGTGCAGCGTGCTGCTCGACATTGTATCATGTCAAGCTTGTCTATATTTGATTAGGTGTGCGGATCCAATATAAAACTGGCATCCTCAAGTTGTGGACGGATGAGGGCATTGTAAGAGTGCTCTTTTATCTTACTGGTTATATTAGTTTTTAGATTTCTTTTTAAAAAGCCTAAAGTGCGAGTTGCATTTCCAGCAATGCGATCGACATGAGTGTTCCATGAAAAGTTGCCAGCCAGGTCTACCCCCAGGTACAGCGTATGTCCATGTAATGTGTACGTAGTCGGCCCGGTAGTGGTGTTTTGACTTGGTAATTTGAATGACTTGGCACTTAGAAGGGCTGAAGCTCATGTCCCACTTTATTGACCATGGATGTAGTTTGTTGAGGTCATTCTGTAGGGTTGTATTATCAGTTTGTTGGTCGTCTATTGTCAGGTATAGTGCTGTGTCATCCGCGAACAGCCTTACTTGCGAGGTAATGTTTTCGGACAAGTCGTTGATCCAGGAATAGGATCGGGCCAATGACAGACAGGTACACCAGATGTGACTGGGATCGTGTCTGAGCTCTCGCCTTCCAGCACCCCTGTCTGTGTACGACCACTCAGAAACTCTCGTATCCAGGACAATGTCTGACCCCTTATGTCAGGATTGTGGAGCTTTAGGGGCAACTTCTCATGATTCACCATGTCGGAAGGCTTGCTGAAGTGCAATAGAATTAAGTCGGGCTGCTTACCTTTGCTGGCATTTCTGGAGAAGTCCTCAACCAACATGCATAACTATGTTTCGCATGACCGGCGTTCTCTGAATCTATGTTGTAGGTCATACATTAAACCATTAGAGTCCATGTGACTTACCAGGTTAGATGCTACAACATGTTCCAGGACCTTACACAGTATACATGTTAGTGATATTGGACGGTATCACCTTTTTATTGCGTTTTTCGAGCTTTTTTTTTGAGCCTCCGTTTGAAAAATTTACTCACGTGAGTAAATGAGTATGGCACGCTACGCGCCTGTCTTTCTAATATCCCATTAGTTTTGGACTCCTGCTGGTGTTATTTGTCTTAGGCCAAATAGGTTCAACGGTTATCTTGTGGTCGATTGAAAAAATTTTCGGTCTTAGTTGCAGGATGACATCCGAAGGTATCCGAAATTCTACCGGGTGTCATTTTATAGTGTCATTTTCGTGTTTTATCCGTGTTCTCATTGAATTTACAACTCACTCGAGCAGAACATATCCTGCTTTGACAAAGTAACACGTTAACTGTTTCATACAATACTGTCGCAGACCGAAACAACATGGCAGATCCTAAGTGAGTAGAACTCTTTTTCGACATTCATGGTAAAATCGTGTTTAAAGTTTGTTTGACTCCCTATTAATGCTGATGGGGTCATTGTCGTATCGGATACTACAGAAAGGTACCCGGGGTACATTTATGTATACAGAGCCAGAGGACGTTCCAGATAATTCTCATCCCAGATAACGTTCTACTTCTACCACATAACTGGCCACCTTCAACAAGTTGCATTTATTTTGCCAGTGGAGGAATGCTTTACATCGTAAGAAAAAGAAAAGCGTTTGAAATAAAAGGTGGAAATATGTTCTAGAATTTAAAAATCTAGATTTATTCTGTTAGGCTGGACTATTGAGAAACATCAAACATGACATATAATACACTTGTCAGATCGCTAGAGTATAATAATTGGCCTATCCAAGTAAGACTTGGCGTACAATCAGGGAGTACGTTATAGGGAGGAGAAACGGGCTCGTTTTGCCGATTTATGTTGTCGCGCATGTGTTTCACTACTCCGTGAAAATGACTACTTCCGGTTGTTTCGCGAATGTGTGAAAAACAGCAAATTCTTATAAATTATTACACTTACAAACTCAATAAAGGTGCTAAATGTAAACATAAGTATTATTTATTCACATTGCGTCCTCTGATACAGAGCGTGTATTTGTTTGCATGTTTAAAAGCACATTTTACCAGACGGTTCCGTGTAACAAAGATGGCGCCACTCTGCGCCAAATAAAAAATGGTGACAGTGTATAGATATTGTAAACGAGATACGAGACTACGGGTTATTTAGGCATTAATAATAACAAAAAGTGAATAGTAAACATATTTATCTTTGTCAAGAAGGTAATTTCATGCTGGTGATTATAAGACAAAGCCTAAAAAGAGGTGATGAAAATGTGCGTTTTGAGATATCAGCTAAATTTTTAATTTTATAGAATTAAAAATGGTGTGGAGCTATTGCAAACGAGATACGAAGTATGGGTTATATTAGGCATTAATAATAACAAAAAGTGAATAGTAGACATATTTATCTTTGTCAAGAATGTAATTTCGTGATGTTGATTATAACAGAAAGCCGTAAAAAGGGGCTGTAAAAACTGCCTAATTTGAGATGTTGGCTGAAATTTTAACTTTTCAAATGTAACGCGCTTACGATCGATTTACCTGTATCGATAAAATAGTAAATGGCGGCGTTCTAGCGCGACAACATAAATCGATAAACTAGAGCATTTATGAACCCGTTTCTTCTCCCTATAACGTACTCCCTGGTACAATCAAGGTGAGATCTTGGTTTTGTGTCTAAAATGCTTTAAACTCCAGATAATGTTATTATATTAAACTGTTCATGCAATAATGATTATCATATATTTGTTTGTTAATACTAGTATAGATTTGTTTAATTAATGAAGATGAACCCCTGCGAAACTGTTCTTATACTCAAGAACAGTTCATGAACATTTCCAGAACATTAAGAACAGTTCCTGAACAGTTCTTGATTCATTGTTTTAGAACATGTTCTTAATATGTTCTTGAACATTTTCAAAAACTATTGAAGAACATTTCAAGAACTGTAATTTTTCTTATAACCTATACTGTAATGAAGAGCCGTTAAACAACATTCAGGGCCGTCAATCTGTTTTGGGGGACTGCGACCCATACCCTTGGGTGGGGGAATTTTAGCGTGCTTTTACACAGGGCTTTTTTTCATGATTTTGCGAAGATGACCCGTACCCCTGGAATTGGGAATTTTAGCGCGATTTTTCATAAAATTGGGAATTTTAGCTCGATTTTTAATAAAATTCGGAAAAATATAAAGTAAAGCATTTCTTTCATAATTATATCTTTAATATGTTTTTTGTACACCAAGATAAACAGAAGCATTTATAAGCTTTTGAAACCCAATCATTGGATTGGCACACTAAAAATATTTTTTTTGTTAGAATTAGGAATTTTTCCCTCTTAATTAATTAGGAAAAAAAGATACGGTATGTTTTGGCATTGGGAATATGATCGAATTTCGGCTATAAAAACAGGAAAGGGGGAATTATTTTGTGACCATAATTTTGATTATAATCATTGTTTTAAATAGTCTACAAGTTTTATTCGTACCAGAAGTTGTTTTTTTTTCAGTGGGGAATTTTGAGTCTGAAATGGGGGAAAAAAACATACGTTTTGGAGGGGGGAATGCGTTACCGGACTCAAAATCGGCAGATCGACGGCCCTGACATTCATAAACAACATTCAGTTTGTTATGGAAAAATCTGTTTTGGAAATAGTGTAATAAAATTATGTTCATAATTCATGAAAATTATGTTCATAATTCATGAAACAACATTCATAAACATTCAGTTTGTTATGGAAAAACCTGTTGTGGAAATAGTGTAATAAAATTATGTTGTTTTGTGGAAATACTCAAAAGATTTGAAACTTTTGAACTTTAATTTAATCAACACAAAACTTAAGTGCTACAAAATAAATGTCTTTTTAGACCAAGTTTATGGATAACTGTTTTCATGACGTCCCAGCAAAAGCCATCTATGTATACTTGGGGTGTATTCAAGCTACTTAAAACAAAGAAATTTCATATTTCATTGTAATACCTGTGCCTGTCCTGTCAGCATTACAAAAGTAATGCCTTTTTCAAACGCTGTATCCGTAAGTAGTGTGACTAGTAATGGAAGATCACAATAGTTTATTAGGTGGGTAATATTGTGACTAATGCTTACTAATTTAATGTATATTTACATTTGCACAGATGTAATCGATCTGTAACGACATTCCTATTAAGATAACACATTTGTAGATATTTTAAGAACATCTTAATTACATTTCCTATTTAAAGGAATTTAGTTCACATTTTAAAGAACATTTGAAGAACTTTAAATAGAGAAAATGTTCTAAAACTGTTCTTAAACAATTTCAAGAACAAATGAAGAACAGTTTAGGAACTTCAAGGGTTTAAACTGTTCTTAATTAGTGCTTAACATTTAAAGTTTAAGAACACTTAGAGTTAAGAACTAATTAAGAACGGTTTAAGAACCCTTGAAGTTACTGAACGGTTCTTCATTTGTTCTTCAAATTGTTCAAGAACAAATTAAGAACAATTCAGGAACCCCTGAAGTTCCTAAACTGTTCTTGATTTGCTCTTGAAATTGTTCAAGAACATTTTTAGAACATTTTCTCTATTTAAAGGTTCTTGAACTGTTCTAAACTTGTTCAAGAACCTTTCAAGAATATCTTAAGAAAAATTAAAGTTCTTGAAATGTTCTTCAATAGTTCTTGAAAATGTTCAAGAACATATTAAGAACATATGTTCTAGAACAGTTCAGGAACTGTTCTTGAGTATAAGAACAGAGTTTCGCAGTGGTAATTATGCCACTTATCAACTTTTTTTCCGAATTTATATTTGTCATATCCCTGAACATACCTTGAAGGAATTGAATAAATCTTGATACATTTATTTATTTTTATAAAAATAAGTCGTAGAGGAAAGGTCCATAATTCGGTTATGCAGTTATGCAGAATTATGTGCCCCTTTTTCAACTTAAGTTTCCCAATGAATAAACATGACATTGATAGTCAAGTGAGCTGTTTGAACAACTTTTGTTGAGAAATTGGGATAAATAGGTTTATAACATGTTTGTTTCCTTTGTTTCAGAGGAGATATTGCTCTTATTGGCCTGGCTGTGATGGGTCAGAATCTCATTCTGAATATGAATGACCATGGTTTCACAGTGAGTAGAATCCTTTTCAACTTTTTCTTCCGCTGTAGATAATCCTTTCCAATGTTTTTCTAGACTGCTACACAACATTTAAATATAAACGACTGTAGAAGTCTGCCATTATGTTTACCTGTTTGTTTTATGGGCGTAGCCATTTTAACAGTTTATAGATATCCCGCCACCTTACTTCCTTAATGTATCCCGCCACCTTACTTCCTTTATGTAAGTGACGGGTCTGTAAATAATATTGAGTGAAAGCCCAATACATGCGCTTTATTTAGCTGTAATTTACTGCAAAGAAATCTGTCTTTGATTGACGCAATTTTGTTTGAGTGAAACGGTACATGCGCAGTGAAGCAGTCTAATGATTTTCCACAGTAGATATTTTGGAGTAGATTTGGAAGTCATGGTTCATCGGTTCTGCTTTAATTAAACTGATTAAATACAAGCATATTGTGATTCCCCTCCCCCCCACCCCCCCACACACACACACACACACCACGCCCACACTTGAATTATTAATTATATTTTTTTCATATTTCTGTGTTGTTTTAGTCAATTCTTACACATATATGTTGCACCCTCCCCCCGCCCCCAGCTCACTTCCACCTCTCCCCCCCGCTCCCCCACCACCCCACCCCCACTTGAAATTTTTATTATTTTTTTACATATTTCTGTGTTGCTTTTGTCATTTCTTACACATATATGTTGCCCTCCCCACTCAAACTCAATTTTTTAATTAATTTTTTTTTCTTCATATTTTTGAGTTGTTTTGGTGAATTATTACATAACTTCTTACACATATATGTTGCCCTCACCACCCCCACTCCCCCCACCATCCACCCCTGCCTCTCTCCCAGCCCCACCCCACACCCCACTCAAAACTCGAATCTTTTTTTTTATTATTTTTTTTTTACATATTTTTGTGTAGTTTTGGTCAATTTTTACACATTGTAATGTTGTGCTCCCAACCCCACCCCACATTGTTGTAGCCTTGTTTTCTGATGGTATATACTAGCTATAAATTCATTATTCTCCGAAAAATCGAATAGTCGAGCTGCGCTGTTCTCCGACAGCTCTTGTTTATGGCTATAATCCAAAAAATAGCTAAAGTGTGAAGTTGAAAATTGCAGTTTGACAGACGTTATTAATTCCTTTTATCTGATTTTTAGCTCTACTGATCAGAGATCAGCAGAGCTTATGCCGTGGTGCGGCGTCAGTCGTCCGTCCGTCCGTCTGTCCTTAAACTTTAATTTGTAGCGACAACTCCTCTGAAACAACTGGATGGATATTCATGAAACTTTACAGAAATGTTGCCCATAAAGTCTAGTTGATCCTAGCAAAAATTCATGTTGATGTGAAATCCAAGATGGCCGCCAAAGCTAGAAATAGAGTTTTAAAATACAAGTTTGTAGCGACTACCTATTGAAAACTATAAGTGATATTGATATGGGACTTTTTCTAAAATGATCAGCATGACATGATGTTGATCCTAGTCAAAAATCGTTTTGATTCAACGTTAAACATGGCTGCCAGCAGCCATCTTTGTTTACATAGAGTTATATAGTAAAAACTTGTAGCGACTACTCCTCTGAAACTACTTGGTGGATTGTCATGAAACTTTACAGGAATGTTGCTCTTGATGTCTAATTGATCCTATAAAAATTTCAGGTCGGCCGGAAATTCAAGATGAACGTCACAGCTAAAAATAGATTTTTAAAAAATAAGTTTGTAGCGACAACTTCTTGAAAACTATAAGTGATATTGATATGGGACTTTTTCTAAAATGATCAGCATGACATGATGTAGATCCTTGTGGAAAATTATTTTGATTCGACGTTAAACATGGCTGCCAGTGGCCATCTTTGGTTACAAAGAGTTATATAGTAAAAACTTGTAGCGACTACTCCTCGGAAACTACTTGACGGATGTTCATGAAACTTCACAGGAATGTTGCTCTTGATGTCTAGTTGATCCTAGAAAAAATTCAGGTCGGCCGGAAATTCAAGATGGTCGCAACAGCTAAAAATAGATTTAAAATAAATATGTTTGTAGCGACTACTTCTTCAAAACAATAAGAGATATTGATATGGGACTTTTTCTAAAATAATCAGTATGACATTATGTTGGTCCTTGTCGAAAATCGTTTTGATTTGACGTTAAACATGGCTGCCAGCGGCCATCTTTGTTTACATAGAGTTATATAATTAAAACTTGTAGCGACTACTTCTCTGAAACTACTTGACGGATTTTCATGAAACTTCACAGGCATGTTGCTCTTAATGTCTAATTGATCCTAGCAAAATTTCAGGTCGGCCGGAAATTCAAGATGGCCGCCACGGTTAAAAATAGATTTTCAGAAAACAAGTCTGTAGCGACTACTTCCTGAAATCAAAATCAATCAGTAGAGCTTCAAGGTCATTGACCTCTTGTTACTATTTATAAACCAACCTTTAACGAAAACACTTGAAAAAACATGTTTTTCTTTTGTTTGAAAGTTGATCTAGTCAGGGACTAAAAGTTTTATAACACCCACTTTTGGAGTAGTCCTGGGCGTTGGGACTATTCTGTTTGTACATGCATCCTTGATCATGTTGATGGTTTTAAACAATGTGAAATATATAACGAGGGCTTGGTGGAGAACTATTGTAATTACATATAAATAAAGAACATATATATATATTAAAGGGACATTGTCTGTAACTTTTAGCTTATAAAACACAAAATAATTACGTTTACAAACACATTACACACCAACCATTACTGAATATGTACTAAATAAAACCAAGATTGTTGGACGGACTTCACAAGCGGTACAGAAAAAAAAAGTACCACTTCTGTGTGTGGGTTACTCGTAAACCCACACAAAAATTACACTCGCGGGTAACAATAGTCAAACGTCGCAGTTAGTCGACTTCGCTCCCGACTGAGCTCAACGGGCCAGATGTATTTCGTAAGACATACTATACACATAGCCTAATGTGCTAATGGGTGTCACGTGATCAGCAGAAAATGTAAATAATTTGGGTTCCACATTGTTTACAAAGAATAAATAAAAAAGAAATTCGTACTCGCGTACTACAGACTTATAATCTGGGTCTGTGCTGATGTTTTCATGCATATGTTTCACTATATAAAAATCACAGTTATTTGGCTATATGCTCAATATCTGCTTGCTTACGTACAGTGTGCCTTTAATGATTAATAACTATATATAAATAAAGAACAATATACAATAGTTCATGACCCCCTCATACATGTAACTGCATGCAACAACTCACTGATCAGCTGTCTGATTCATGACCCCTCATACATGTAACTGCATGCAACAACTCACTGATCAGCTGTCTGATTCACGACCCCTCATACATGTAACTGCATGCAACAACTCACTGATCAGCTGTCTGATTCACGACCCCTCATACATGTAACTGCATGCAACAACTCACTGATCAGCTGTCTTGATTCATGACCCCTCATACATGTAACTGCATGGGGCAATAACTCACTGATCAGCTGTCTGATTCATGACCCATCATACATGTAACTGCATGGGGCAACAACACACTGATCAGCTGTCTGATTCACGACCCCTCGTACATGTAACTGCCTGGGGCAACATTACACACTGATCAGCTGTCTGATTCATGACCCCTCGTGCTTGTAACTGCATGGGGCAACAGGGTTCAAACTAGGCCTGGATTTTAGGGAGAAGTGACTTCTCCCTCTAAAGAAAATAGAGAGAAGTGACCAAAAAATAGGGAGAAGTGAGGAAGACACGATCTTTTAAATTAAGCGCGCAATCGGTTATTTTTAATTATTAACTGATATACATGTATGCACCCTATTGGTTATAACCTTTTGATTATTTAAGAGCATGCTATCTGTTTCAAATTAAATGTGTTTATTAATTTTATTCACACACACAGGCACTCTTTACTTATTATACTGTAACTATAGAAGGAAGGACTGAGAGAAGAATTAATATAAATATATTGCATGTATCTTTATTTATTCATATTTCTATCAATTTGTATGGTCAGTTCTATGAAGGGTGTAAATATGATTCTCAAACTTCTTCCTAAAAGGCTTATTCCTCATTAAGACCTATAAGACCAATTTATGTGTTTTGTTTCCCAATTTGTATTAGCTAAAAACAATATTTAATAAAAAAAAAAATTCCTCCATCCAACATGTCCAAACTTATGTACCTATCCGAACTACTATGACACCAAACTTTTCCGGAAGTAAAATATTGCCGAAAATTCAGTTGAAATGTCATCTATTATTAACTCTTTTTCATGCATTTGTTTGTTTGGAATGCCAAAAGGTCCGTTTTATCAAACAATTAAGAAAACACAACTGTAATCATTATTCGGTGGTATCATGATTTAATCACCTCAGGTCAATTAACTTCAGATTGTTGTTTCGTTTCGATCACGTTTTCAACACGCACTTGTCTAACTGTAACGGAACCTACGATTGGTCAATTGTTCAGTTATACGCAATCTCATTGGATAAGGCCAGGGCTTTTTTTCAAGAAAATTGGGAAAAGGCCTAGGCCGGCTGAAGTTGGGGAAAATAAGCTCGAAATTGTCCAAATTGGGAAAAAAATAGCGTGATTTTCGTTGTTTTGGGAAATGTTTTTTTAAGGGGAAATTTCATTAAAATGTAGTTTTAGGTAAAATATTGATTTCAAGGTTTTAGAACTGGGTTATTTTAACATACAAACTATGTAAAGTATGTCACTTAATTACCAAAAAATAAATAATATATATATATATATATACATTTTTTTTTTTAAATGGGAATTTAGAGTTTTTTGCAATTGCCTGTTAAATAGGTTAAAAAAGCCCGGAAGGCGTGTGTATTCCCTGTACAGTCTAATTTGTAAACAAAAAATGGCAAGGTGCGAAAATTGCCTCGGGGGATATCATAGTTGTAAGAAAGTATGCTCCCCGCAGGGTTTCTGCTGCCCCTGCGAAATTTTCTAGAACTGTGCATGAACAATTCTTGAACTGTTCTGGATAGATTGTTCAAGAACTGTACCTAATCTGCTTTGGTACAGTTCTAGAGCAGTACGTGAACGTTAAATGAGACAAATTTTCTAGAACTTATGTTCAAGAACAGTTCTAGAACTTATGTTGAAGAAAAGTTCTAGAACTTATGTTCAAGAACAGTTCTTGAACTATCTGTACTGGAACTGTTCTAGAACTGTTACAGAACGAACTGTACTGGAACTGTTCTAGAACAGTTCTAGAACAGTTCTAGAACTATCTGTACTGGAACTGTTCTTAGAACTGTTCTTGAACATAACCTAGAATTTTTGTCTCATTTAACGTTCATGCATAGTTCTAGAACTGCTCAAGAACAGATGAAGCACAGTTCTAGAACTATCTGTACTGGAACTGTTCTAGAACTGTTCCAGAATGATCTGTACTGGAACTGTTCTTGAACAGTTCCAGTAAGATAGTTCTAGAACTGTTCTTGAACATAAGTTCTAGACATTTTGTCTCATTTAACGTTCATGCACCATTCTAGAACTGCTCAAGAACAGATGAAGCACAGTTCAAGAACCGTTCTTGAACAATCTATCCAGAACAGTTCCTGCACAGTTCCAGAACTCCCTTGGCCACTAATTTAACCTACATAACAGTTAAAGAACAATTCATTAATTGAACCTTCAGAATGCCTGGTCATACTTGTTGAAATGTTACATATGATACTGAAATGAAATAATATCTGCTGTGCTGAACACCATTTTTCTGTCAGCAACAAAAAAAAGAAAGTCAATCCGTGAAAATACATGACAATAGGGGTTTCATTTTAAAATACTGTTTCTAAAGACTACATTAGGAATTTCATCTTTCAAATACAACTATTAAATATAGAAGATGTTTTGACACAGTAAGCAATTTAAGTATTATCACAAAACACTTACATTTAATCATTAAATGATGCAAGCACAATCTTCAGTTGGACTGCCATTTTACCGCCAAAAACTCAAAAGAATGGCGTTTGCATTTTATTTGCAATTTTGTCAGAATCACACTCAGGTGTCATATATTCGTTACCTACTTTCTTTGCAAATATAAATGAAGACATGGGCTTTTAAACTCCAGATAATGTTATTATTCTTCATGCAATAATAATCATATATTTGTTTGTTAATAGTAGTACATATTTGTTTAATTAATGAAGATGAACACCTGCGAAACTCTGTTCTTATACTCAAGAACAGTTCATGAACATTTCTAGAACATTAAGAACAGTTCCCGAACTGTTCTTGATTCATTGTTCTAGAACAGGTTCTTAATATGTTCTTGAACATTGAACATTTTCAAGAACTATTGAAGAGCATTTCAAGAACTGTAATTTTTCTTATAATCTATACTGTGTTGATGAGTCGTTAAACAACATTCATAAACATTCAGTTTGTTATGGAAAAACCTGTTCTCGAAATAGTGTAATAAAATTATGTTGTTTTGTGGAAATACTCAAAAGATTTGAAACTTTTGAACTTTGATTTAATCAACACAAAACTTAAGTGCTACAAAATAAATGTCTTTTTATACCAAGTTTATGGATAATTGTTTTCCTGTCCCAGCAAAAGCCATCTATGTATACTTGAGGTGTGTTCAAGCTACTTAAAACAAAGAAATTTCATATTTCATTATAATACCTGTGCCTGTCAGCATTACAAAAATAATGCCTTTTTCAAACGCTGTATCAGTAAGTAGTGCGACTAGTAATGGAAGATCACAATAGTTTATTAGGTGGTTAATATTGTGATTTGCTTACTAATTTAATGTATATTTACATTTGCACAGATGTTATCGATTTGTAGCGACATTCCTATTAAGATAACACATTTGTAGATATCTTAAGCACATCTTAATTACATTTCCTATTTAAAGGAATTTAGTTCACATTTTAATGAACATTGAAAGAACTTTAAATAGAGAAGATATTCTAAAACTGTTCTTAAACAATTTCAAGAACAAATGAAGAACAGTTTAGGAACTTCAAGGGTTTAAACTGTTCTTAATTAGTGCTTAACGCTTAACGTTTAAGAACACTTAGAGTTAAGAACTAATTAAGAACGATTGAAGAACTCTTGGTTCTTCATTTGTTCTTCAAATTGTTCAAGAACAAATTAAGAACAGTTCAGGAACTCCTGAAGTTCCTAAACTGTTCTTGATTTGCTCTTGAAATTGTTCAAGAACATTTTTAGAACATTTTCTCTATTTGAAGGTTCTTGAACTGTTCTAAACTTGTTCAAGAACCTTTCAAGAATATCTTAAGAAAAATTAAAGTTCTTGAAATGTTCTTCAATAGTTCTTGAATGTGTTCAAGAACATATTAAGAACATATGTTCTAGAACAATGAATCAGAACAGTTCAGGAACTGTTCTTAATTTTCTAGAACTGTTCATGAACTGTTCTTGAGTATAAGAACAGAGTTTCGCAGGGGTGTGATCGATCAAAGCAATTAGCATAATCCCTTCCCAGAGATGTCTACGCCTGTCCTGAGACATAAACATCAGGTCAATTAAAGGACTGGCAGGGGCGTTCCTGGGGCTAATTTAGGTATACGCACCATCGAGTTTTGGATTCACAAATGTGCCTAACCCGCCTATACCTTCAGTTTTTATTGCATTTTTCGCCTTTTTTTTTGTTTGCTTCTTTAATAGCCTGTACGCACGTGCGTACGTGCGTACGTGCGTATGCCCAGGTACGCCCCTGACTGGTTACACTTCGCTTGAGGGCGGGAAAAAAGCGAAGTGGTCAATCTGATGGTGACTTAAACTTTGCCGTCCGTTAAAAAAAAAGCGAAGTCACGGAGGAAAAAGCGCTTTTGTCGCTGATGTCGTCCTCCAGGTTGAACACTGGGCAACAACACACTGATCAGCTGTCTGATTCATGACCCCTCATACATGTAACTGAATGGGGCAACAACACACTGATCAGCTGTCTGATTCATGACCCCTCTTACATGTAACTGCATGGGGCAACAACTCGCTGATCAGTTGTCTGATTCATGACCCCTCATACATGTAACTGGATGGGGCAACAACTCACTGATCAGCTGTCTGATTCACGACCCCTCATACATGTAACTGCATGAGGCAACAACACACTGATCAGCTGTCTGATTCACGACCCCTCATACATGTAACTGCATGAGGCAACAACACACTGATCAGCTGTCTGATTCACGACCCCTCATACATGTAACTGCATGGGACAACAACACAATGATCAGCTGTCTGATTCACGACCCCTCATACGTGTAACTGCATGGGACAACAACACAATGATCAGCTGTCTGATTCACGACCCCTCCTACGTGTAACTGCATGGGGCAACAACACATTGATCAGCTGTCTGATTCATGACCCCTCGTACATGTAACTGCATGAGGCAACAACACACTGATCAGCTGTCTGATTCATGACCCCTCATACATGTAACTGCATGAGGCAACAACACACTGATCAGCTGTCTGATTCATGACCCCTCATACATGTAACTGCATGGGGCAACAACACACTGATCAGTTGTCTGATTCACGACCCCTCGTACATGTAACTGCATGAGGCAACAACACACTGATCAGCTGTCTGATTCATGAACCCTCATACATGTAACTGCATGGGGCAACAACACACTGATCAGCTGTCTGATTTATGACCCCACATACATGTAACTGCATGGGACAACAACACACTGATCAGCTGTCTGATTCACAACCCCTCGTACATGTAACTGCATGAGGCAACAACACACTGATCAGCTGTCTGATTCATGACCCCTCATACATGTAACTGCATGGGGCAACAACTCACTGATCAGCTGTCTGATTCATGACCCCTCATACATGTAACTGCATGGGGCAACAACACAATGATCAGCTGTCTGATTCATGACCCCTCATACATGTAACTGCATGGGGCAACAACTCACTGATCAGCTGTCTGATTCATGAACCCTCATACATGTAACTGCATGGGGCAACAACACACTGATCAGCTGTCTGATTCACGACCCCTCGTACATGTAACTGCATGGGGCAACAACTCACTGATCAGCTGTCTGATTCATGACCCCTCATACATGTAACTGCATGGGGCAACAACTCACTGATCAGCTGTCTGATTCATGACCCCTCATACATGTAACTGCATGGGGCAACAACACACTGATCAGCTGTCTGATTCATGAACCCTCATACATGTAACTGCATGGGTCAACAACACAATGATCAGCTGTCTGATTCATGACCCCTCATACATGTAACTGCATGGGGCAACAACTCACTGATCAGCTGTCTGATTCATGACCCCTCATACATGTAACTGCATGGGGCAACAACACACTGATCAGCTGTCTGATTCATGACCCCTCATACATGTAACTGCATGGGGCAACAACTCACTGATCAGCTGTCTGATTCAAGTAAGGTGCTTGTTTCACTCATCTTTACTGTATTATTTTACCATTCAATTACTTGATGTTTATATACAGTATATAAACGAAATTGAAAATATATAAAAAGTTTAATTGTAACAAATAAGTGAGTGACATGCAGAGCCCAGTTCGGACAATTGTGTGTAGATACAGAGATATACGTGTATATATAAATCTGTTTATGAGCATATATTCACCCATTTTAAATGTGCTGGGTATAAAAATATGTACCTACTAGTAGTTGAATCATATGCAATTAAGAATAATAAAATTAACTTATATCTAAATGCTTTAATTATGGTTAGATTGGTAAAGGATAAAACTATTCTATAAAACTACAAGTGCAATCTTGACACATGATTTACCCCAATCATCTCTCTTACAAAATT
This sequence comes from Cyrtodaria siliqua, assembly GCA_037043455.1. Taxonomy (NCBI): domain Eukaryota; kingdom Metazoa; phylum Mollusca; class Bivalvia; order Adapedonta; family Hiatellidae; genus Cyrtodaria; species Cyrtodaria siliqua. Next base: position 26,670 of record JAWPHD010012102.1, read on the forward strand.
ACATTATGTTTTAAGGAAAGTTAGATGTGATGAAGTTTAAATATATATCTACCTTAAATGATTCAGCAAATCCTGTCTGTCAGTGATATTTATAATGACTTGAATATTTCCTTTCAAAAGTAACTTTATTTTCAGACTATACATACATTACTGTAATAAAACACTTAAAAGGAGCTCCTAATGGGAAAATAAAAGATTTTTAATGAAAGTTTAGTTTAGTCAAATTTCATTCCCATAGCCCGTTCAGTCACAGGTGGTTGACTTAAACATTTTATATGCAGGGTTCGACACTAACGCTAGCCCGAGGCTAGTCACTTTCGAGAAGGACTAGTAAAAACTCATAGTTCACAAGCCCGACGGGCTAGTTGTTTTTATTATTTAAATGTCGATTTTAAATGATCTTATATGATAATTGACAAATCATTTCGATTTTTCGCTATTCAAACTCTTCAATATCGTAATGTAAAGTAGGGTATGATATAGACCAAGACAAGCATCTGCGAATGTGCGAATGTGTAGGTGTGTCAAATTACTCATCACTGATTGGCCATTTTTTCTTTGATGGCGCAAAATGCTGAAAATAACACGGGTTTTATACATATCCCCACATTTTTTTTGTAGAGACTCTAGCATTTCTATCACTATATTAATTTCTAAGCATTTTATTGACATGATGAGTATGACCTTCACATTGTAAACAAATGTGGCGATATTTAAATACGGAACTCTCTCCATCGAAACAAACGAAAAACAGAATAGGAAAAGCGTCATCAGCAAAAGACAATATGATTCAAATAAACACATACCTTTATTTTAGCCATCGTGTAAGTGCCTACAGAGCCCTTTTCCCAGTTTTGGGGGAAAAAATCCATAAACGAGGAATGAAATTTCCAAGGTAAGTCGGCATGATCAACTTTAAAAGAAATTTGATTGTAGAAAATGCCTTATACAGGCTGCTGCAAAGAAGGGTATAATGGCCGTGGACTATAAATAAATTTGACTATGACCTAGTCACAAAGCTGTTGTTTTGCAATATTTACAAGCAGTACAGTCATATAGGAAATGCAACCTCAGCTATAGATAGAGACGGATTATGAAGTTTCCCCTCAGACATGCCTTCGCCAGGGAGCGTTCCACGCTGGGCAGATGTCTGTCTATAGCTCCAAAGCCAAGGCCTTATCCAATTGGAGCTACCAAGCCATCATATTTTGGTATCTTTTTATTTTGCTGCAAAAGAGTAAAAGGAGGACTAGTTGGTTTTAAGAAGGGCTAGTAAAAATAAGAAGGCACTAGCCCTGTAGGCTAGTAGTCATAAAAAGTTAGTGTCTAACCCTGTATATGCAGGCCAGAATGGTATGAATGATGTTAACTTTGACTTGTTTTCATGCAAAATCAAATATGTTCATTAAAATATTCATTAAAAAATCACGCATTAAAATTTGCTATTTAGCTTTATTATTAACATAGAGAATGTATGATATTTTTTAATACATTTAAAGTAGAAACATAAACTGAATACGTCTTATTTATATTGGTATTGTATAGAATATCACAATTCTCTAATATATGCCCATATTATCTATAATAAATAAAGTTTCCCACTCCAGGTCTGTTCAGTTGAAACTTTTATAGCCAAAATGTGTAATTCATTGAGCCACTGATAAATGCTCATCAACTTATGTAAAATCCTGGTCTGATATACAGCTTGTAAGACGTATAGATACAGTATGTGCTGACTCAGACTGATCTGCAGCTTGTAAGACATGTAAGATACAGTATGTGCTGACCCAGACTGATATGCAGCTTGTAAGACATGTATAGATACAGTATGTACTGACCCAGACTGATATGCAGCTTGTAAGACATGTGCTGACCAGACTGATATGCAGCTTGTAAGACATGTGTTGACCAGACAGATATGCAGCTTGTAAGACATGTATAGATACAGTATGTGCTGACCCAGACTGATAGGCAGCTTGTAAGACATGTATAGATACCGTATTTGCAGGCCAGACAGATATACAGCTTGTAAGACATGTATAGATACAGTATGTGCTGACCAGACAGATATACAGCTTGTAAGACATGTATAGATACAGTATGTGCAGACCAGACAGATATGCAGCTTGTTAGACATGTAAGATACAGTATGTGCTGACCCAGACTGATATACAGCTTGTAAGACATGTAAGATACAGTATGTGCTGACCAGACTGATATGCAGCTTGTAAGACATGTATAGATACAGTATGTGCTGACCAGACAGATATACAGCTTGTAAGACATGTATAGATACAGTATGTGCAGACCAGACATATATACAGCTTGTAAGACATGAATAGATACAGGATGTGCAGATCAGACAGATATACAGCTTGTAAGACATGTATATATACAGTATGTGCTGACCCAGACTGATATACAGCTTGTAAGACATGTAAGATACAGTATGTGCTGACCCAGACTGATATGCAGCTTGTAAGACATGTATAGATACAGTATGTGCTGACCAGACAGATATACAGCTTGTAAGACATGTATAGATACAGTATGTGCAGACCAGACAGATATACAGCTTGTAAGACATGTATAGATACAGTATGTGCAGACCAGACAGATATACAGCTTGTAAGACATGTATAGATACAGTAAGTGCAGACCAGACAGATATACAGCTTGTAAGACATGTACAGATACAGTATGTGCAGACCAGACAGATATACAGCTTGTAAGACATGTAAGATACAGTATGTGCTGACCCAGACTGATATGCAGCTTGTAAGACATGTATAGATACAGTATGTGCTGACCAGACAGATATACAGCTTGTAAGACATGTATAGATACAGTATGTGCAGACCAGACAGATATACAGCTTGTAAGACATGTATAGATACAGTATGTGCTGACCCAGACAGATATACAGCTTGTAAGACATGTATAGATACAGTATGTGCAGACCAGACAGATATACAGCTTGTAAGACATGTATAGATACAGTATGTGCTGACCCAGACAGATATACAGCTTGTAAGACATGTAAGATACAGTATGTGCTGACCCAGACTGATATGCAGCTTGTAAGACATGTATAGATACAGTATGTGCTGACCAGACAGATATACAGCTTGTAAGACATGTATAGATACAGTATGTGCAGACCCAGACAGATATACAGCTTGTATGACATGTATAGATACAGTATGTGCAGACCAGACATATACAGCTTGTAAGACATGTAGAGATACAGTATGTGCTGACCAGACAGATATACAGCTTGTAAGACATGTATAGATACAGTATGTGCAGACCAGACAGATATACAGCTTGTAAGACATGTATAGATACAGTATGTGCAGACCAGACAGATATACAGCTTGCAAGAAATGTATAGATACAGTATGTGCAGACCAGACAGATATACAGCTTGTAAGACATGTATAGATACAGTATGTGCTGACCCAGACTGATATGCAGCTTGTAAGACATGTATAGATACAGTATGTGCTGACCAGACAGATATACAGCTTGTAAGACATGTATAGATACAGTATGTGCAGACCAGACAGATATACAGCTTGTAAGACATGTATAGATACAGTATGTGCTGACCCAGACAGATATACAGCTTGTAGGACATGTATAGATAAGTATGTGCAGACCAGACATATATACAGCTTGTAAGACATGTATAGATACAGTATGTGCAGACTAGACAGATATACAGCTTGTAAGACATGTATAGATACAGTATGTGCAGACCAGACATATATACAGCTTGTAAGACATGTATAGATACAGTATGTGCAGACCAGACAGATATATACAGCTTGTAAGACATGTATAGATACAGTATGTGCAGACCAGACAGATATACAGCTTGTAAGACATGTATAGATACAGTATGTGCTGACCCAGACTGATATGCAGCTTGTAAGACATGTATAGATACAGGAGTTGCAGATCAGACAGATATACAGCTTTTAAGACATGTAAGATACAGTATGTGCTGACCCAGACTGATATGCAGCTTGTAAGACATGTATAGATACAGTATGTGCTGACCAGACAGATATACAGCTTGTAAGACATGTATAGATACAGTATGTGCTGACCCAGACAGATATACAGCTTGTAAGACATGTATAGATACGGTATGTGCTGACCCAGACTGATATGCAGCTTGTAAGACATGTACAATACAGTCTGTACAATCCTGGACTGATATGCAGCTTGTAAGACACAGGGTTCTCAATAACTTTTGGTTGAGCAGGCCTTTTGAAAAAGTAACAGGCCTAGGCGAGGGGTTCGGGGGTCCTCGTCTGGAAAATTGTGAAATTGAGCGCGTCATTTCCTTTTGAATGCCTTTTAAATCACACTTTAAAGTGCAATTTTATAAGCAATATTTCTCTATATGCAGATACAAGTACTGCAGTGAAGTAGTTGTAGCTGTATTTAGATGTAGTGCAGTATGTTGACAATTATATTTATTTACCAAACTTTAACAACACATATCCATTTGAAAATTGTATTCTGAACACCACATATCCACATAACTTCAAAATTCAACAACAAATTCTTTCCATTATCTCTACAAAGTTCAATAACACATACTATCCATGTCATGTCCTCATCTTTTTTTCTTTTTTTTTTTGAACGATTTTGAACCTGCCCAAATGCCATTTGAAGCGGTCATTTCGGCCGGCGGCCGTTTCTTATTGAGAACCCTGAAGACGTATATATACCGTCTGTGCAGACCCAGACTGATATGCAGCTTGTAAGACATGTGTGGATACAGTCTATGCAGGCCCAGATTGATATACAGCTTGTAAGACATGTATGATACAGTCTGTGCTGACCCAGACAGATATACAGCTTGTAAGACATGTATAGATACCGTCTGTGCAGATCGACCCAGACTGATATCAGCTTGTAAGACCTGTAAGATACAGTCTGTACAGATCCAGACAGATATGCAGCTTGCAAGACATGTATAGATACAGTTTTGCAGAGCCAGACTGATATGCAGCTTGTAAGACATATATATAGATACAGTATGTTCTGACCCAGATTGATATACAGCTTGTAAGACATGTATAGATACAGTCTGTGCTGACCCAGACAGATATAGAGCTTGTATTAAGACATGTATGACATTGTCTGGATACAGTCTGTGCAGACTCAAACAACAGATTAATTATCCTTACTATTGAGAGTCTGGATAAATACAGAATTCAACTTTCACCGCTGTGCCTAAACAGTGTTTCACATACCAGGTACTTAGGCTATGTTTCACACTCAGTGGTACCTAAGCAATATTTCACATACACTAATACCTAAACGGTAATGCACACGTGCGACAGGGGAAGCAGTGGCTATTGGATAGCATGTTCAAGTCTGATTGGTCTGAGTTTCACTGACGCCACTTAGTCTTCTGAGTCTATCCTCCAAGCATATTAACGATAGGACACTATTCGATAGAAGAGTAAGGCATGTTTCCCAGATTCCTACGTATCCTCAGGACTCTTACTGGGATGGCATGTGTTTAAGGGCCATTAAACATATTAACAGTATTGACAGATAACCCAAAACACAGTGAAACATTGTTGTGACTTGTTTTCATTTGTTTGGTTTCTGAAATATTTACACACAACATCTCCTATATATTACTCAACAAATAAAAAGTATCACCTTTTTTGCTGGTATTCCCCTAGGCCAGTTTTTGAGGGCGTAGGACACGGCACTTTAATTAAACAATGTTTGGTGTTTTTAAGCACACGTCACTGAGTGCTAACAGTTTCAAATTTTGCCAAGCAATTTACTCTTTTATGGATGCTATGGAGACCTTAAAGGGAGGTAATTTGATGATTTTTTATAATCAAAAGCTGCTACCTACACAATTTTCTGTGATTCTTTTCAAAGCAACCTATAGAAAATATTGTCTTGGGCAAATTGAGGTATTGTTTGTAGATTTTACGTGTTTTTATCAAAAATGCATGGTTTAAGGAAAAGGGGGATAACTCCCTTGTGAACTTTTCAATTTTTTTTTTTTGTTTTGGCTATTGGTTGTGGTCGATCTAATTATTCTATATACATCATTTATTATTTCCTGTTTTGCTGTCTATATAATAAGGGAAAGGAAAAGGGGTACTTTTTTTTTACTCCGTACAATTGATCACAGGAATCGGACATATTGTAAACTCATGTAATACATCACGTTGACTATCCAATACTAGTGTATTAAAATATATATTTATGACAGGAATGCAACGCGAACATTTCAGTTCCGTTTCCGACAGTTTTACCACCGAATACACGTGAAAAATCGATACCTCGGATGATTTTCTAACAATCTAGAACATTATTGCCACTTACCGTGTAATAAAAGTATGTTTTTCAGCTATTTTTGGAGTGAAGATTTTGTTTGTGCCAACTTCCATGCTGTGACGTCATCCGAATGCAAGACTTGCACTCTTCGTGGAGAATTTAAGAGAGAGAAGTGAGCGCAGTAGGGGAAGGGTTCCAGACTAGACTTGCACAGAATTCAAAATTAATAATAATAATAACTGTCAAAATAAAGACGAGTTGATAAGTAATTTTTTATAATTTAATGTCAAACATGGCAATGTTTTTATATTATTATTCAGCCGCTATATGTTATTTAGCTAATTTAAAAGGAAAAAAATGTGGAGAGTGAGTCATCACAGCATGGATCTCAGCAGAAACAATTTATTCAATTCAAAAACGAAAGTTGCTGAAAAACATTATTATATTACACGTTAAGTGGAAAGTTATGTCCCAGATTGATAGAAACACATCCGTAGTATCGAATTATGACGTCCGTTCGGGGATAAAACTTTCAGAAACGCAAATTGAAAATTTCGCGTTTCATTCCTGTCTATTTTTATATCAAATTATGTTCAAATGTGGATAATATATGGGGATACTGTATTTACAATACGTCCGATTCCTTTGATAAAATACAGAACAAAGTCAGTGAGTGGTATATTTTGAAATTTATAATCAGTCCATGTGTTACTCACTGTCAGTGTTTACCCAGATGACTGACCCCACTGTATCAACGTGATTGCAAAGCTGTCATCTGTTAGTGGATCAGGTGTTCTTAAGGAAAACTTTAAGTTTTGATATTTAGGTGGCTTAATTGTGCGTGCACAACACAATTTATTGACATTCGTGTGGGAGTAAAATGTATATGTCTCCTTTTCACCACATTAAAGTTTCTTGTTACAAAAGAAAAATTACAAAAAGAAATCGTTTATTATTACTGTAAGCAAAAGACTAAGCTGAAAGGATACACCTACTCAGATTGTGCAATTAAGACAAAAATACTCCAGGAGAGAAGAGTTAAGTTTATTTAAAGGGTCTGGAAATCTTGAAGAAATATATAAAATAAAACCATCATAATATATTTCAGTCTCATGTAAACGACGGTGCTGGTAATTAACTGAATGTTCATCTAAATATGACCATTACAATATTAAATTATAAATGTTCCGACCAAATTAATAGTTGTAAATGAAATGGTCCGAAAAACTCAAGACTCGGCGAGCTTTTGTTGTATAAATAATAAGTATTATTAATTCATATATTACGGCCTTATAAGGCAGTGCTTTTTTTCTACGTTTTGGGAACATATCCCATACCCTCAAAATTGGGAATTTTAGCCCGATTTTTCATAAAATTGGGAAACAAAACAGTCACACTTTTATTTCATAATTTTATCTTTTATTCTATTTACAATACAACAAGATCAACAGAGGCATTAAAAGCATTTCATATTCAATACTTGTCACATTTTTGCTACTTTTCATTGTTCTTTCTTTTTCTTATTTCAATTGGGAATTTTCTTCTCAAAATTGGGAAAAAGGACATGACCCAAAAATGGCTATAAAACAGCCAAAAAAAAGCCCTTTAAGGCTTCGAGAAAAAACTGTTTGGAGATTGACAGACACGTTTTATTACTCCCAACTGGTCCCGGTGGGGCGAATATAGGTTTGCACCTCGTCCTTCCGTCCGTCCTTCCGAATGCTGGTCTGGACCGTATTTTCAATACTATAACACTTAGAGATACCAAACTTGGTATGTGAATACATCTTGGGATAGTGGTGTGTCACTTACCAAAATAAGGTCACTTTGACCTTGAACTTGACATGTGACCTCTGTCATAGAAAATGCTTGTCCGGGCCATATTTTCAATACTATAACACTTAGAGATACCAAACTTGGTATGTGGATACATCTTGGGATAGCGGTGTATCACGTACCAAAATAAGGTCACTGTGACCTTCACCTTGACCTGTGACCTCTGTCATAGAAGCTTGTCCGGACTGTATTTTCAATACTATAACACTTAGAGATACCAAACTTGGTATGTGAATACATCTTGGAATAACGGGGTGTCACGTACCAAAATAAGGTCATTGTGACCTTGACCTGTGACCTCTGTCATAGAAAATGCTTGTCTAGACCGTATTTTCAATATTATAACACTTAGAGATACCAAACTTGGGATAGCGGTGTGTCGCGTACCGAAATAAGATCACCTTGACCTGTGACCTCTGTCATAGAAAATATTTGTCCGGACCGTATTTTCAATACTAAAACACTTAGATATGTGACTACATCTTGGGATAGTGGTGTGTCGCGTACCAAAATAAGGTCATTGTGACCTTGACCTTCATCTTTGACCTCCATCATAGGAAATGTCTGGAAAATGCTTGTTGGGGCCGGTGGGGGACTATGGATTTCCCTGCAATTCTTGATGCTCTTGCAAAATTTCACATACAATAGCAATATTGAGTGCAAATATATTTTTCTTATTGCAAAATATTAAATAATTATGAAGGATAATTACTTATTAAATGAATTTGCAAAATAAAACTCCAGTAACTTATGCAGATACCCAAGGAATGCTGGGCCAACTTACAACAGTATTTAAAAACAGTAAACAAGAGTTTGTCCTAAAATGTCATCCAAATAGCCTCCTGAGTCCCTTAAAGGGACACTGTCCGTAAGTAAGCAGACTTTGAGCAAACGTACGAAAATATCGCAGGGATCACGTATATAAGTATACAGGGCAAATAGGCAAAGTTGTCCAAAAAAGGGGATGAAATACAAAGCTTTAAAGAGACCTCTAAATGGAAAAAATGAATAATTTTAAATGAAAGCTTATTATAGTAGCATTTCAATGCCATATTCTATTTGCTCAACAACCGTTAATAAATGTGAGTTTTACACACAAAAAAAACTGGTGCGCGATCGATTTCCGGAAAATGACGTCATAACGGGTTGACCAATCCCATCGATGCGGGGAAATTACATACACACTTCCTAATTTACATGATAAAACAAGGCGCACATGTGTAAACAACACATTACTCTCGTTGAATTTTCATTTTTTTGCTTATGATAAGAATATTATTGATATGTTCGTGTCTGCATCATGGTGAAACTGGTCATTAAACAAACTCGTATTTAGAAAAAGTAAAAAAAAACGGCAGTGTAAGAATATATAACTACAGTAATTAGTTTAATCATTCCGTGGATATATGTAATATGGCAATTTCAATTTATTCTCATATGAAATCTATAACATCATGTAACTTAATCCTATTATATAAGTACGATATAAACCGTTTTATATTAGTAGTCCTTTTGTGTATAATGATCATAATCTTATGGGAATACACGCATATATTAATTATATATAATATCAACATTGCCTAATACACACATATATTTATTCTATATATCAACATTCACTACCTATGTAATCTATTGTCATTAAGTTTCTTTTAATAAAATGATAATTTGTGAGTGCGTCACTAAGTTAATATCGTTAAATAATGTTATTATAACGATCTTACAGATCGGGTTCTCATCAGGATTATTTCAAGCATTATAGTATACTGGAGTTTCACGCTCTACAATTGAGAGTAACTTACAAATAGCATTAGACAATTTAGCAAATTGGTGCAAATGCAATGGTATGCTAATAAATACTTCAAAGACAAAAGTAATGCTTATAACTACTCATCAAAAGAGAGCTTGTATGAATACCAACTACTCATCAAAAGAGAGCTTGTATGAATACTGACAACTTATATTTGTATTTAAACAATGATAGTCTGAATACAATAGCTAAAGACAAAATACTTGGTGTTTTTATAGACAATAACTTGACACGGACTTCTCATACAGATAAAATCTGCAAAAAAATGACATCCAATTTATGGCTATTGTCGCGAATAAAGGAATATCCTATTGAGCATAGAACTCAATTTTATAAAACTTACATTCAACCCCATATAGATTATTGTAATATTGTATGTGGAGGTGCATCGCAAATACACCTGGATAGAATTTACCGTCTACAAAAACGCGCATGTAAGATAATATTGGACTGTAATGTTGAGAATGTAGTAGAAAGCATACAAGAATTAAAAATATTAACAGTATGTGACCGATTATATCTGGGAAAAGCAAAGTTTATGTTTAAAGTATACAGATCCGAAACCCCTCTGTATGTAAATGAAATGTTCAGACGTCGAACAGCAAATGAAAAATTACCTGTTTTGAGATCAGAAACAGCCCATAATTTTATCCCCCCACAACCAAAGAAAGAAATATTCAAGCAAAGTGTTACATATTCTGGACCAATCATATGGAATAGCTTGCCAGACAGCTTAAAAACAGTTGATTCTTTTCATTGTAACTTCGTAAAATGGATAAAACAACATCATAAAATTATTAGGGGGCGTCCGTGGCCGAGTGGTTAACGTCTTGACTTGAAATCACTTGCCCCTCACCGCTGTAGGTTCGATCCCTCAGGGGCCTAGGAATCTTTATGTGAGGAAGCTATCCAGCTGGCTTGCAGAACGTCGGTGGTTCTACCCAGGCGCCCGCCCATGCACGAAAATTGCCCGGAGGGGTGCCTGGGGTCTTCCTCCACCAATGGAAGCTGGAAAGTCGCATATCATCTTAGCTGTTAAATCCAATTCAAAACCAATTCATAAAGTTATTAATGTATTACCAAAAAACATCTAGACTGATATTAAAGACTGCGAATAATATATCTAAATCTGAAATTATTTGAGTTCAGAATATTTAATTTTTAGGTTTGAACATTTTGTCAATGGAATACTAGAGAATACAGGGGAGTTGGATATGTACATCAGACAGTATGATTGTATGTTAGTCAGTATGACTGTATGTAAGTCAGTATGACTGTATGTAAGTCAGTATGACTGTATGTAAGTCAGTATGATTGTATGTAAGTCAGTATGATTGTATGTAAGTCAGTATGACTGTATGTAAGTCAGTATGATTGTATGTAAGTCAGTATGATTGTATGTAAGTCAGTATGATTGTATGTAAGTCAGTATGACTGTATGTAAGTCAGTATGATTGTAAGTCAGTATGATTGTATGTAAGTCAGTATGATTGTATGTAAGTCAGTATGATTGTATGTAAGTCAGTATGATTGTAAGTCAGTATGATTGTATGTAAGTCAGTATGACTGTATGTAAGTCAGTATGATTGTATGTAAGTCAGTATGATTGTATGTAAGTCAGTATGACTGTATGTAAGTCAGTATGATTGTATGTAAGTCAGTATGATTGTAAGTCAGTATGACTGTATGTAAGTCAGTATGATTGTATGTAAGTCAGTATGATTGTAAGTCAGTATGATTGTATGTAAGTCAGTATGACTGTATGTAAGTCAGTATGACTGTATGTAAGTCAGTATGATTGTATGTAAGTCAGTATGATTGTATGTAAGTCAGTATGACTGTATGTAAGTCAGTATGATTGTATGTAAGTCAGTATGACTGTATGTAAGTCAGTATGATTGTATGTAAGTCAGTATGACTGTATGTAAGTCAGTATGATTGTAAGTCAGTATGATTGTATGTAAGTCAGTATGATTGTATGTAAGTCAGTATGATTGTATGTAAGTCAGTATGATTGTATGTAAGTCAGTATGATTGTATGTAAGTCAGTATGATTGTACAGGGATCAAAATGGGATGCGATGTAGTACTGGTTTTTACGGACCAGTGGACCTTAAGGGGTACTGGTCCGTGTCAATCAGTACTGGTCCGTATAATAAATATCCATAAAATCAGAACAAAAATCATTCTAACATATATAAAGCCATTTTATTATACAATTAACCATTCGTGTATATTATCTACTTGACTAGAAAACAGTCTAGGAAGTGACCGACGAAAATGTGTGACATTCAGAAACACGTGTCGCGTTACTTTGTCACTCGCGACCACTGGTGTAAATCGACTGTTTTCTCTGATAAAACGTACTAAAACACGCAGAGGTAACCTCAGTAAGGTTCAAAATCGTCCTACATTGTCTTTTATTTGCATTTAGACACGAGAAAGTAAAAATCTCTTACATGCTAAGCATTTGACCGCACACATACCTATGAAAACAAATGGGCGCCGCCATTTTGATTTGCCGTCATTTATAAGATGCGTAGCGATTGGTTCACAGCCAGCGTTTCCTGCCAATCACAAGTGATCACTTCCTAGACTGTTTTCTAGTCAAGTACAAGAGCCGTGTCTCCCATATTTATTATTTTCTGTTATCTTTTAAACATCTCAGTGAACGAAATGGATTTTCAGACGCTTTTGTCCTTTTGTTGTATGTATGCAAGGTGTGTATTTGACGATGTTGGGTAGACTACAGCAGATTACAGCACTCGCAAATACGGACTAGTGCACCTGTTTGTGTACTCGCCCGTACCTCGTCCAGCTCGCATTTGCGAGGGGGCGAGCGCCCATTTCGTTCCCTGATTGTATGTAAGTCAGTATGACTGTATGTAAGTCAGTATGATTGTATGTTAGTCAGTATGATTGTATGTAAGTCAGTATGACTGTATGTAAGTCAGTATGATTGTAAGTCAGTATGACTGTATGTAAGTCAGTATGATTGTATGTTAGTCAGTATGATTGTATGTAAGTCAGTATGATTGTAAGTCAGTATGATTGTATGTAAGTCAGTATGACTGTATGTAAGTCAGTATGACTGTATGTAAGTCAGTATGATTGTATGTAAGTCAGTATGATTGTATGTAAGTCAGTATGACTGTATGTAAGTCAGTATGATTGTATGTAAGTCAGTATAACTGTATGTAAGTCAGTATGACTGTATGTAAGTCAGTATGATTGTAAGTCAGTATGACTGTATGTAAGTCAGTATGATTGTATGTAAGTCAGTATGATTGTATGTAAGTACGTTGGAAAGTGTTAGCGTTTAGCTTTGTTTGCTTGTTTGTGTGTTTCGTTATTATTGTTTTTCAAATAATTAATATCCTTTTCTTTTTTTTCTTTTTTTTTGTTTGTCTATGTTTTCAGGTATCTACATATATATGTTATGTCATCAATCTTTTGTGTGCATGTTTTATGTTTCTTAATTATTATTATTAGCTCTACTGATCAGAGATCAGCAGAGCTTATGCCGTGGTGCGGCGTCCGTCGTCCGTCTGTCCGTCCGTCCGTCCGTCTGTCTGTCCGTAAACTTTTTTTTGTAGCGACTACTCCTCTGAAACTACTGAATGGATTTTCATGAAACTTTACAGAAATGTTGCCCATGAAGTCTAGTTGATCCTAGCAAAAATTCATGTAGATGTGAAATCCAAGATGGCCGCATAATCTAAAAATAGGTTTTTAAAAAACAAGTTTGTAGCGACTACTTCTTGAAAACTCTAAGGGATATTGCTATGGGACTTTTTCTAAAATGATCAGCATGACATGATGTTGGTCCTTGTTGAAAATCGTTTTGATTCGACGTTAAACATGGCTGCCAGCGGCCATCTTTGTTTATATAGAGTTATTTAATGAAAACTTGTAGCGACTACTCCTCTGAAACTACTTGACGGATTTTCATGAAACTTCACAGGAATGTTGCTCTTGATGTCTAATTGATCCTAGCAAAATTTCAGGTCGGCCGGAAATTCAAGATGGCCGCCACAGCTAAAAATAGATTTTTAAAAAATAAGTTTGTAGCGACTACTTCTTGAAAACTATAAGAGATATTGATATGGGACTTTTTCTAAAATGATCAGCATGACATGATGTTGGTCCTTGTCGAAAATCGTTTTGATTCGACGTTAAACATGGCTGCCAGCGGCCATCTTTGTTTACATAGAGTTATATAATGAAAACTTGTAGCGACTACTCCTCTGAAACTACTTGACGGATTTTCATGAAACTTCACAGGAATGTGCTCTTAATGTCTAATTGATCCTAGCAAAATTTCAGGTCGGCCGGAAATTAAAGATGGCCGCCACGGCTAAAAATAGATTTTTAAAAAATAAGTTTGTAGCGACTACTTCTTGAAAACTATAAGAGATATTGATATGGGACTTTTTCTAAAATGATCAGCATGACATGATGGTTATCCGAGTCGAACATTATTTTGATTCGACGTTAAACATGGCTGCCAGTGGCCATCTTTGTTTACATAGAGTTATATAATGAAAACTTGTAGCGACTACTCCTATGAAACTACTTGACGGATTTTCATGAAACTTCACACGAATGTTGCTCTTGATGTCTTATTGATCCTTGCAAAATTTCAGGTCGGCCGGAAATTCAAGATGGCCGCCATGGCTAAAAATAGATTTTCAAAATACAAGTTTGTAGCGACTACTTCTTGAAAACTATAAGTGATATTGATATGGGACATTTTCTAAAATGATCAGCATGACATGATGGTTATTCAAGTCGAACATTATTTTGATTCGACGTTAAACATGGCTGCCAGTGGCCATGTTTGTTTACATAGAGTTATATAATGATAACTTGTAGCGACTACTCCTCTGAAACTACTTGACGGATTTTCATGAAACTTCACACGAATGTTGCTCTTGATGTCTTATTGATCTTAGAAAAATTTCAGGTCGGCCGGAAATTCAAGATGGCCGCCATGGTTAAAAATAGATTTTTAAAAAATAAGTTTGTAGCGACTACTTCTTAAAAACTATAAGAGATATTAATATGGGACTTTTTCTAAAATGATCAGCATTACATGATGGTTATCCGAGTCGAACATTATTTTGATTCAATGTTAAACATGGCTGTCAGTGGCCATCTTTGTTTACATAGAGTTATATAATGAAAACTTGTAGCGACTACTCCTCTGAAACTACTTGAAGGATTTTCATGAAACTTCACAGGAATGTTGCTCTTGATGTCTAATTGATCCTAGCAGGTCGGCCGGAAATTCAAGATGGCCACCACGGCTAAAAATAGATTTTCAAAAAACCAGTTTGTAGCGACTACTTCCTGAAATCAAAATCAATCAGTAGAGCTTCAAGGTCATTGACCTCTTGTTATTATTTGTGAGTTTGAGTATTTTGAAATCTAATGTATGAGCAGGCCTGTGGACAGAAGCTGAATGGGAGGTGGCTGCATATACAAGGGTGTGTGAGGCTGGCTGCTGATATCTTATTCTCTTATTCATTATGTTTTAACCAATTTGCCAATAAGTATTGTAAATGTGTAAATAATAGAGGGCCACATGGAAGATTAGTTTTGTAACTAAATGTGTATTACCCTCTGTAAATAAAGTCTATTATTATTATTATTATTATAAGTGGCATTTACCGCGTGCTGGGTGAGGGTACGGGAGGGGGAAAACCCCTCCTGTGTTCGTTATTTTGGCTTTTAGTAACTGCCTCTATTGACGGTGAGGCACTCTTGTGAGTGATATTAGTGATGTTAGGAAGAAATATATATATATATCTATATATATAAAATTATATATTTATGATAATAAACTATAATCAGGGGCGTATCTGGGCATACGCACTGACGCCCATGCGTACAGGCTATTAAAGAAGCAAACAAATAAAAAAGGCTAAAAATGCGAGAAATGCAATAAAAACTGAACGTATAAGGGGGTTAGGCACATTTGTGAATCCAAAACTCGATGGTGCATATACCTAAATTAGCCCCAGGAACGCTCCTGATAATAAATAATCCATGTTTTAAGACTTTTTTTTAAAAAAAACTCATAAATATATTTACTGAAATAAGTTCATACACAATAATACAACATACACAATAATACACACACAATAATACAACATACACAATAATACAACATACACAATAATACATACACAATAATACGACATACACAATAATACAACATGCACAATAATACATACACAATAATACAACATACACAATAATACATACACAATAATACAACATACACAATAATGCATACACAACAATATATACACCATAATACAACATACACAATAATACTACATACCCAACAATATAACATACACAATAATACAACATACACAATAATACAACATACACAATAATACAACTTACACATCAACACAACATGCAACATCTAAAATACATACAATAAACAATAATAAATAATACATGTTTTAATACACGATGAAGAAGGAAGCATACATACAAAAAATTTATTATTGTCAAAATAATTTGATTTGTTCAGCCTTACACAGTGAATAGCTATAGTAGAAATGAAAACGTTTCATTTTAATAAATGCTTGAATATTTGTTTAATTAGTTTTGCTGTCAACTGGATTGTGTTAAGTACATGATAAGTGGTTTATTGTGTAAAAAAGCATATATAAAACATTATTTCGAAAGATATTTGCTGATTTCTTTTATCAGTGATTTAATACTTATGATGATATGATAAGTCGAAACTATGCAAATTCTTAGACACCTATGGATTTATATTAAGTGGAGAATATAAGCTAGGTTTTAGCAACGTTTGTCGATCGATAATATACACAAGCTATTTTATCTTCAACTTCTGGAGAACATCTCTGCTTCTATACAGAGGGTCTCTGTTGTTTTGGGTACCTACTGCCTTTCGAAGCATTGCGTTTCACTGGCAGGTCTCAGTGGCTTATTTCTCACGTTGTCTTTCGAAGCATTGCGCTTCACTGACAGGGAGTGAGTTTGCTGGGACACTGGTATCTATAAACTGACGAGATCAGTGTAGAAATAAGAAGATCTTCACATCAGCAAGGTTTCATCCCGTTTGATCTCCGAAGCTTTGTGGTTTCCCAGACAAGGTGAATAAAAGCGGTTGGAACATTGGTGTGTAGAACAGTCCGACGAAAGCCAGAAAGAAGTTTAAAACTTAACGTAGGCTGCAGCTTCTTATACGAGACAGGCAAGCTGTGACAGCAACTTAAAAACTCCAGCTAAAAAGACATTGTCACCTAACTATCGACCCGTAAAAACAGTTCATTAGCAATAGGGTTCAACAGTCGCTAGACAGTAGGTTCAACCAAGCTCTTGACAAATTGGGGGCTCGTCCGGGATAAGATAAAAAGAGGGTTCATAAGTTGGAGCTAGGAGTTGTGACATTGAGATGGACTACGACAAGTGGATGGCTATGGGAGAGCGGATAGGTTTGAATGGCTCGGAGCTATCAGAATACGTCGACAAAAAGGAGCGACAATATCTCGAACTAGAGGAGCGTATGCAGCAAAGACTCGATAAAGTGGCCGAACAGACACGGGAGTTTGAACATCAGAGGTTAGAACGCGACGCTGCACTAAGGAGGGAACAGCATGAACGCGATGCCGAGCTGAGAAAGGAGCAGCTGCAACGCGAGGTTGAACAACGAGAACGAGAAGCTGAGTTCAGGAGAGAGAAAGCCGTACAGCGTGAACAACAGTCGAGCTGCAGCGCGAACAACAGACACGGGAGCTGGATATTCTCAGGTTGAAAGCTGAACTGGGAGCCACAGCTGACCTTAAACCAAAGAGTGAGTCAGGATACAAGTCTCTGAGACCCAAGCTTCCCTAGTTTGAAGAAAACAAAGACGATATGGACGCATATATCGAGCGGTTTGAATGGTTTGCCAGAACTCAAAGCTGGCCAGAAAACACATGGGCTGTTAGTTTGAGTTCATTGCTGACGGGGAAAAGGACTCGATGTTTATACAAGCATGCCTGCGGACCAGGCTAGTGATTATCCATTTTTGAAGAAAGCTATTTTTAAAAGGTACCAGCTTACAGAGGAGGGGTTCAGGATGAAGTTTCGTGAAAGTAAACCGGAGCAAGGTGAAACAGTGTTTCAATACATTGCTTGTATAGGCCGGTATTTTAACAGGTGGACAGAGATGGCTGAGGTAGACAACACATATGAAGCGTTGACAGACTTGATGATACGTGAGCAGTTTGTAAACCTCTGTTCACCGGAGCTAGCTTTGTTCCTTAAGGAGAGAATGCCCAAATCAGTACAGGATGTAACGAAATTAGCTGAACAGTACATCGAGGCGCATGGTGGATCTATCACTTCAAATAAGAGCATGAAACAACAACAACATGTTCCAAACAAGAGTGTTAGGCCAAACCCAGTACAATCTAATAGGTCATCACAACCACCTTCACATATGGAATACAGAAAGAAGATATGTTTCATATGTCACAGAGAAGGTCACATAGCTAGGGAGTGCAAAGATGATAACAAGAAAAAGGCTGGTGGTGCAGTTTATGGAGGTAAGAAGGTTTCAGCAATGTCCATGTCTGTTTCTATCCAAGACAATATTCAGGATGGACAACTTAAACTTGCAAATGGGGAGTCAGTGCCACTTATCTCGGGGCTGTACACCATCGAGTCACTAGAAGGTGAACGTAATTTGGAAATAAAGAAAGGTTTTGTTGGGGATATAGAGGTAAAAGTATTGCGAGATACGGGATATGAACTTGCGGCTGTAAGACGGGATTTAGTTCGGGATGATCAGTTATTGGACAAGAAGTATGTCATGATCACGATAGATGGGTGTGCTAAGATAGTCCCAGCAGCAAGGATAATTGTTGATACACCATACTATCAAGGCGAACTCGAAGCAATGGTGCCAACGTCATTGATATGTGACCTGGTGATTGGTAACATCAATGGGGCTCGAGACAGGCCGGATGAAAGCTGGATGGGATCTAAGAAAGTATCCGCTGCAGTTATGACCAGAGCACAAGGGGTGCGGGATAAGAAGCCCATCAAAGCATTGAATGTTTCAACTCCATCTGTATAAAACGACATTAATATAGAGGGTTTGAAAGCGGCTCAAAAGAATGATAAGGCATTGGCCAAGTTATGGTCTTATGCAGATGAAAAGAAGTTAATGAGTACTTCAGGAGGGAACACCTTTAGATACGAAATCAGGAAAGATGTCCTGTACAGGATGTTTGAGCAGAGAAGAGGCTCAAACATTATAGAGACAAAGCAAGTTGTCGTACCAACACGTTTTCGAAAACGGGTGATGGAGCTGGCTCATGAATCAATTGTTGGTGGACACTTGTCTTCAAAGAAAACAGGAGATAGAATCCTGAGCAGTTTCCATTGGCCAGGCATTACAAGCGATGTCACTAGGTTTTGTCGATCTTGTGATATATGTCAGAAAACGATACCAAAAGGCAGGGTATCAAAGGTGCCTTTGGGAGAAATGCCTATTATTGACACACCATTTCACAGAGTAGCTGTGGATTTGATCGGCCCGATCAAGCCGGTGTCAGACAAGGGCAACAGATATATCTTGACGGTCGTAGACTACACGACCTGGTATCCAGACGCAGTAGCTCTTCCCAGGATTGAAACTGAAAGAGTGGCCGAAGCGTTATTAGATATATTTGCAAGAGTCGGGTTCCCGACCGAAATTCTGAGTGACAGGCGAACACAGTTTACATCAGACCTCATGAAGGAGGTAAGTCGTCTGGTGTCGGTGAAACAGCTCTTCACAACACCATATAACCCCAAGTGCAATGGGTTATGTGAAAGAATGAACGGCGTGCTGAAGAGCATGTTAAAGAAAATGTGCCAAGAGAAGCCACAAGATTGGGACAGGTATTTACCAGCCGTCTTGTTCGCTTATAGAGAAGTGCCACAGGCAAGTACAGGGTTCTCACCATTTGAACTACTCTATGGTAGGACTGTAAGAGGGCCAATGCAAGTGCTTAAGGAACTATGGACTGAGGGAGAGACACCTGAGACGAGAAGCACATATGAATATGTGCTGGATCTTCGCCAGCGGTTAGAGGAGACATGCAAGTTGGCCAGAGAAAGTTTGTTTGAAGCTCAAGGCACATACAAGCATCATTACGACAAATCAGCCAAACGGAGACACCTCTCAGTCGGTGACAAAGTGTTAGTGTTATTGCCAACTAACCATAGCAAGCTTATGCTTCAATGGAAGGGTCCATTTCAAGTTCTCGAGGTGGTGAACAAAATGGACTACAGAGTACAGGTTGGAAGTAAAGTTGCAACCTATCATATTAATCTTCTAAAGAAATATGAGGAACGCGAGAGCAAAGATGAGGCTCAAAACATAGTGTCGGCCAGTGTGGCCGTGATAGAGGCTGAGGACAATGAGGAGGCCGGGATAGTTGATGACGAAAGCTTATTAGAGCTGGTAAATATACCTGGAAACGAAACCTACCGAGATGTCCAGATAAATGATCAACTCTTACATGAGCAAAAGGAACAGGTTCAACAGTTGCTGAAAGAGTTCAACGATATCTTTACAGACTCCCCTGGAAATACATCTCTGGTTGAGCACAAAATAGAGCTGACGATCAAAGATCCGATCAGGGTTAAGCAGTATCCAATCCCCTATGCAAAGAGGGCAGATATTGATACTGAAGTCAATGCTATGCTGGACGCTGGTGTCATCGAACCAGCCCTTTCAGAATATAACTCACCGATTGTAATGGTGAAGAAGAAGGACAATACCAACAGATTCTGCATCGATTTTAGAAAGTTAAATGCTGTCACAAAGTTCGACACAGAACCTATGGGCAATGTAGATGACATACTGTCAACGCTCCATGCAGACCAGTTCTATACAAAGATAGATCTGAGCAAGGGATACTGGCAAATCCCAGTTGAGGAGAAGTCACGCCATCTTACGGCTTTTTCAACACAAAGTGGAAGCTATCAGTTTCGCAAGATGCCGTTTGGGATGGTATACTCTGGAGCGACATTCAACAGAATGATGAGAAAACTGTTGGATGGGTGCCAGCATGCCGATAATTACGTCGATGACATTCTTGGGCATACGGTTACATGGAATGAACACCTTTGTATGTTGAGGGACTTGTTTACCCGCATAAGACACGCTGGCTTAACTGTGCGACCATCTAAGTGCATGATCGGTTACGACAACATAGGGTTCACAGGTCATATCGTTGGAAATGGCATAGTTCGAATGGAAGAAGATAAGTTGGATAAGATTAGGAACGCTGAACGACCTCAGAGCAAGAAACAGGTCAGTGCATTTTTGGGACTAGTTGGATACTACAGGAAGTTTAACCCGTCTTTCGCTGAAGTTGCAGCACCTCTCACGGACTTGACAAAGAAAGGCTGCCCAAATAAAGTACAATGGGGTCCTGAAAACGAGAGGGCGTTCAAAACATTAAAGGAGCAATTAACACAAGCTCCAATCCTGCGGCTACCAGACTTCACCAGGATATTTGTGCTACAGAGTGATGCCTCAGACACAGGTATTGGGGCTGCTCTGTTACAGAAGTTTGACGATGGGACATTCCCAATTGCATATGCTAGCAAAAAGCTATTGCAACGGGAAAGAAATTATTCCGTGATAGAAAGAGAATGTCTCGGAATAGTGTTTGGAATAAAGAAATTCCAAAAATACCTTTACGGTAGGCAGTTTATAATACAAACTGACCATGCACCGTTATCTTACATTCAGAGATGTAAGATTGAGAGTGGCAGGATAATGCGCTGGGCACTATTCCTGCAAAACTATACCTTTAAAGTAGAGGCGATTAAAGGGTCGGACAATGTTTGTGCCGACTATCTCAGCAGACAGTAAATTATAAGCGTTGAAGCAAATTATTTGGCCATAAAATGAAAAAAAAAAAAAAAATCTTGAAAAGGGGGCTATTTGTCAAAATAATTTGATTTGTTCAGCCTTACACAGTGAATAGCTATAGAAGAAATGAAAACGTTTCATTTTAATAAATGCTTGAATATTTGTTTAATTAGTTTTGCTGTCAACTGGATTGTGTTAAGTACATGATAAGTGGTTTATTGTGTAAAAAAGCATATATAAAACATTATTTCGAAAGATATTTGCTGATTTCTTTTATCAGTGATTTAATACTTATGATGATATGATAAGTCGAAACTATGCAAATTCTTAGACACCTATGGATTTATATTAAGTGGAGAATATAAGTTAGGTTTTAGCAACGTTTTGTCGATCGATAATATACACAAGCTATTTTATCTTCAACTTCTGGAGAACATCTCTGCTTCTATACAGAGGGTCTCTGTTGTTTTGGGTACCTACTGCCTTTCGAAGCATTGCATTTCACTGGCAGGTCTCAGTGGCTTATTTCTCGCGTTGTCTTTCGAAGCATTGCGCTTCACTGACAGGGAGTGAGTTTGCTGGGACACTGGTATCTATAAACTGACGAGATCAGTGTAGAAATAAGAAGATCTTCACATCAGCAAGGTTTCATCCCGTTTGGTCTCCGAAGCTTTGTGGTTTCCCAGACAAGGTGAATAAAAGCGGTTGGAACATTGGTGTGTAGAACAGTCCGACGAAAGCCAGAAAGAAGTTTAAAACTTAACGTAGGCTGCAGCTTCTTATACGAGACAGGCAAGCTGTGACAGCAACTTATAAACTCCAGTTAAAAAGACATTGTCACCTAACTATCGACCCGTAAAAACAGTTCATTAGCAATAGGGTTCAACAGTCGCTAGACAGTAGGTTCAACCAAGCTCTTGACAATTATAAAAAAGTTTATACACAATAATACAACATATACACCAACACATCATGCACACATATAATACACATATAATACCATCAACTACACAATATTCATCCCTGGAAATAAAACGGCACATTTGTTAATACTTAAAAAATATAAACTTAGCACTCAAATAAATCCAACACAAATTAGCCCATTCAATGTCTTGACTTGCGCACATTAGCTAGCAGTTCCTATTCAGATGCTTGACCTTCTAGGCCTGACCTTGTGCCACTCTTCCACTGCCCTGTCATATTCAAACTCTGATGGAGCTAGGTGGGCCCTGCATTGTTTGTGCCAGCAGTGCATTGAGAACTCTGTTATTCAGAGTTGACCTGTGCCGTCTTAATTCTCTTGAGTGTAGAGAATCCCCTCTCGCAATCTGCTGTTGATGTTGGAAGAAGCAGACCAAGAGCTGCAATCTTGTAAAAGTTGGGGTGAGACAGTCACTCCTGTTGCTCCTTCGTTACCCATTCCATGTTCCTGTCAGCTGACCTGTTTTCATTCTTTGTAACCTCCGTTACTTGTCTCCACTCGATCATCGTTGAATCTTCATCCAGGTTGAAGTGGCGGGCCAAGGTCAGAAGAAATATATATAAATAATTTAATATATTATAAATATATAATAGACCAACACACTTAATAATAGCAATTACTGAATTTTTGTTTTATTTTGAAATTATTATACCCCCACAAACGAAGTTATTGGAGGGTATATATAGGAGTGAGCTCAGTGGTCAGTCCATCCGTCGGTCGACGGATTTAAATAATTTTTGGTACACGGGTTTAAGACCATAAAATACAGGTCAAGTTCGAGTTTGGTTACAAACCACCAATTTTTGACAGAGTTATGGCCCCTTTTCAACTTAGAATTTGCTCCTTTTATATACAAGTATCATGTAATAGGAATGAGAATCATATAAGATTTCATGGTTCATAAAGACTTTTCAAACCTAAATTTAGGGCCTTTTTAGGGCCTTTTTAGGGACATTTTCGCTAAATTTAGGGCCTCAATATTTATAGCATAATTATGCGTTTGACTAAAACTCCTGCTTACTGCTACAGTAAAACCCCTCTAAAGTGACCCCTACAAGAATATAGGTGGCAGCTTAATGCAGCATGATAGTATTGTAGAAAGCTCCTCAAATAGCTTTCTGCAAACTAAAGTACTGCATTAAGCAGTCACCTGTAAAAAAACACACTAAATGTGTATATTGTAAGCGGTTGCATTAGCTGGGTTTTACTGTATTTATAGCCAATAAACCTGGACCTACCTAAGATTAAACAGTTTTCAGCTCTGTGGCCTTGTCCACAGGTATTCAGGAGTAGCTTAGACTTACACTTGAATTTTTCAGAAAAAAAAACAACATCATTTAAATACTAATCAAACATTAAAAACACAAATTTAAAAAAAAAAAAAAAAAAAAAATATTATATTACTAAACTAATATATATTTTTTTTTATTTATTTATTTTTAAATTTGTGTTTTTAATGTTTGATTAGTATTTAAATGATAGTAATATATTTTTTTTTGTTTTTTTTTAAATTTGTGTTTTTAATGTTTGATTAGTCTTTAAATGATGTTGTTGTTTTTTTCTGAAAAATTCAAGTGTAAGTCTAAGCTACTCCCCGAATACCTGTGGTTTAGCCCCAAAAAGATTTTTTTAATTATACCCCACCCACTCCACCAAATATTGGCCGCGATTTTTCAAAAACGGCCGTGCAAAAATGGCTCAGTCGTTGGCTGGCTAATAACTTCCCCTCTGAAATATAACCGAGTATGAATCAAACTGAGTACGATGTACAATAGTACAAATCTAATTTCATAGAAGTTGTCGTTCTTAAATTCATTCTATTTTTAGAAATTTCGTAGGAGTTGTCGTTCTTGAATTCATTCTATTTTAAAATTTAGGGACTCTTAGGGCCTGACATGCAATTTAGGGCCTTTTCAAGCAACTCATCAAAATTTAGGGCCTTTTCAAGTCTGTGCGAACCATGTTTAGAATCATAACCATGATACTAACTGATTGAGTAAAAGTGGGTAAACATTGATTTTTAGAGGATTTTATTTTCAGGGGAATAATGAAAAAAGAAATCAAATTGCACTGCACCCCATTTGAATACATATATATTATTTTTTTTATAAATATAACAATCCTGCAATTTATTTGAACCAGCTGTTACCAACCAGAATTACTGAGTGAGTTGGCTGCTTTTGTGATGGTCAATGTAATGATGTTAGTTCATAAAAGTCCGTCGGATGGGGACGTAAACCGGGCGGTCCCGTGTATCGGTCTATCCTCCGAGCACGTAAAAGAACCATAGGAATCTATTCGATAATAAGAGTAGGGCAGGTTCCCGGATTCCTATGTATCCTTCCCCTCTCTCTGGGGTGGCTCTAAATAACCTATACTGTGTTGATGAGCCGTTAAACAACATTCAATTCAATTCGTCAAATGAACAGCCGTTGCATAATTATGCATGTATTTGCATAATATTGTGCAAGTATGTGCATGATGAAGACTTCTGATTAAGATAAGCTCTGAGATTTCAGATTTAATGATGTTAGTTTGTCAAATGAACAGCCGTGAATTTTATTATAATTTATTGTGATTATATCACAACGAGATGTTACACATACTCAAATCTTAAAACATAAATGTTTCCTTAATCAGAATATTATTTTCAGTATGTAAGAATGTATACTGAAAAACCTGTGTAGTAGTAAAATGGACCAAATATGCTCAAATACGCTAGGTACATGCAGTGTGCATAAATAGTACATATATATGGAAGTGGATCGCGCCGTAGACACATGCCATGACTCATCCAGTCACATTAAACTGACATCGGACCGACCAGTTATAGCATAACACTTATATAGCATCAGCGTCAAGCAATGTAGCTACTAGTTAAGTATTTGGTGTGACCCGGTCAGGGATCGAGCCCACGACCTCCAGCATGTGAGCCAAAGCCACCAACGCTGCACTCCCCACCCCCACTCACCCACCCAGCTCCCCCGCCTCCCCCACCCACACTTGAAACTCTAATTATTTATTTTTTTCGTCAATTCTTACACATTTACACATATAGCTATGTTGCCTTCCCCCACACCCCCACTCGAAACTAATGTTGTTGTTTTTTTAAACATATTTCTGTTGTTTTTGGTCAATTCTTACAGATATAGCTATGTTGCCCCTCCCCCACCCTCCACTCGAAACTCGGTTATTTTTTTTGGAATATTTTTGTGTTGTTTTGGTCAATGCATAACATAGCCCCCCCATTGGTTTATGCGCTTCCCTCACATGAAGGACATGGGGAGAGGAATTGTTTTCATTTTATCTTCCATTATTGTGATATTAAAATGTTAATTTGAATGCAATCATATACATATTATAAAACAATTTAGATTAAATTCAGATACACAGATGAAATATCAATAAAAAATTGAAATGAGGCCACAATAAAAATTGTCAGATATCCCCTCCCTCGCCGAGTTGCCTTTCAACCACAAATTTCTTTAAAATGACAGCAATTTTGGATTATAACTGATAAAAATAATAAAATTTCATACCCTGCCCCAAATTTTACTATAATTTGTATGAGATTCTAACAATAATTTTATATCGGACCAAGTTTCTATACAAGCCCACATTTTAGTGAGGGTTATGAGTTCAGTCCCTAAAAACGGTTATTCTTTTTTTTACTGCTATTGAATTCCGTAAAACAGTCTTGGTTTTATTAGCAAATATTCAATAATGGTTGGTGTGTTATGTTTGTTATTTTGTGTTTTATAGGCTAAAAGTTACGGACATTGACCCTTTAAAAGAAAGAATTCAAACATAATTACCATCTTTTACTTATATGGTTGTTTTATACATAACAATAAATTCTTTATTTCATGAAGGTACAACTCATTAAGATTATACAAACAATTTCACAACACTTGTCTTCCACAGGCCTTCTAATAACAACAGCAACAATACTAACAAATACATGCACATAACAATAATATGTTACAAGCTGGCATACAAAACAAGTATTCACTATTAACACAACTTAATTTGAGCTAATAAAGTTGTGTTAATAGTGAATATACTAGTCAAATAAATGTAACAGATTTAATTCTCATGTTCCTTTTAATAAGTGGTCTCAGATGTGGATCAGTGGATACTAACCATAATGGACTTAAAATCCAGAGAGCCTGGGTTCACGCCTCACTAGTAATACTGAATTACTGACTTCCACTGAGATTTCTTAGAGAATATAAAAATCTATCATGAGTATCCATGTGAGACAGTGGAATCTGGAGTGGTCAGAATTGCAACCAGGGATGGGGCTATCTCAAACGGATAAACTCATAATAGATTATTTTTCTCCCATTATTCGCTTCGTACAGGCATAAAACAATCAGTAACTTAAATAACTGTATTTGAATAACGCTAGAATAAGGCGACGTCAACGTAACATCGAGGTGTCTCAGGTAAGATAGGTGTTTTCCCCCATTAAGATAGGTGTTTTCCCCATAGATAGGTGTTTTCCCCATTTAGATAGGTGTTTTCCCATGGGGAATGGGAAAACACCTATCTCACATGACTAGAAATGGGAGAAAATGCTTTCTTTAAGCCTGACCTCGTTGGATCAGGATGCAAACCGGGAGGTCGCACATACCAGAGTTTATCTCAGAGCAATGTTGAAGAACCTAGAGTAGGAGAAGGACAGGTTCCTATGTAGACTTCCGCTCTGGTGCGGCTCTAAATAACCTATAATATGCGAACCATTAAACAAAATTCAATTCATTTCATTCTATATGGATCTATAGTTTAACACAACACCCAAATATAAACTGGTCTCCTATTAACACTTTTTCAAGGATTTTGTAAGGAGAAAAACTGAATTGTACAGACTGAGTTTTATTCTTCCACACTAAGCACAGCATCAGAGTCCAGCTAGGTTGAATAAAACAACCTTTTCAGAAGTCAGCATTAAAAATTCTCTATTAATTACATGCCAAAAAAGAAAATTGCTGGCACTTTTTGTAACCTATACTTCAAAAATTAGCTTTAACTACATCCAGATTGATTGAAAAATACTGCTGCTGTTATATGCTTGTCTCTACCATACATGTAGTTATCCATGTTCAGTATTTGTCCGTATTGATTAGTATGATAAGAGCAATGTTTAAGGTACTTTTAATGTATTGACCAATGTCACACTATTTTTTATTAAGGCCAGATAACATTTTATGTGTGGTTCCTATTACTTGCTAAAAAAAATTAGAGTTGTTATTTTATTTTATTATTTGTATTTTTTTACTAACTGAATACTGTTAA
The DNA here is from genome assembly GCA_037043455.1 of Cyrtodaria siliqua. Classification (NCBI taxonomy): domain Eukaryota; kingdom Metazoa; phylum Mollusca; class Bivalvia; order Adapedonta; family Hiatellidae; genus Cyrtodaria; species Cyrtodaria siliqua. The sequence continues at coordinate 54,830 of JAWPHD010012102.1, forward strand.
AATGTAATAAACTAACTTAAATATATACTCGGTAAAAAAAGTTTTGGACCAGGGTATATAAAGTCATATAAAAATAAAACTTGTGGATAGAATTTAAGTATCTTTTTTTAGTAACCAAGGTCAACCCTACCCGGTTAATTTGGTATTAGAAACATTAAATTCCAAACAAGATTTGATTTTAAAAAAATATCGCGAACACACAAAGGGTCTGTAAAAAATGTTGCAAAGTCCATACAAAGTTACAGTTACAGACACATTCGAGTAACCAATAAAAAGATTATTATTTTTTCGCAAACTTTCATTGTAAACGATAATTATTGTTGATTGTTGATCTATTGTGAATTATCTACTGAGATAATAAGGGTTATGGTCGAATGTCATGTTTCAGAGATTATTGCACGGGTTCGAACACTGCCATGGTCCAAAACTTTTTTTACAGAGTATATATTTGTTGATATCAACAAATATAAGGCACAGAACAGATAGAAAATATTTAGGACTGGCACAGGGTCGGTCAGGAAACTGCAACCATACATATAATTTTATTTGGCCTAACACAAATTTACTGTGTTTGTTAAAAAACTAGACCTGTAAGACCTGTAAGAAAAGTTTTAAACCACAATTGTTTTGCATTTTGTAAGGTCAGTCTGTATTTTAAAGTACAAAAAAATGCATTTTTTTTCCATTATTTTATTTTGCATCCTTTGTATAAGTAAAAGGCAATTCGAAAAAAAAGAGAAGATGCTGCTAGGGTATAGTGTTTTTGTACTGACATGATTTTAAAAGATATTAGCTTCCTTTACAATTAAACGAAAATATAAAAGTGTGTTTGACGTGCTATTTAGGCCTAACAAAAAAACGTGTGTTTCTGGTTTCCCGACCGACCCTACTTTTTCACCGCCGACCCTAAATATTTTTAGCGAAAAAAAAAACAAAAACAAAAAACAACAACATTACAATCAACATGATCAAACAACAAATATTTTTATTCAAATGATAATTTTATTGCCAGAGTAGTTAAACATCTAATCTGGATCCAAACTGTTTGCAAAGGTTATCAAGAAGTTGCCTTAGTACAAAAATGGCATAATATATATATGCGAACAATATATATAAAAAAATATCTAAAAAAACAACTTTTTCCTACCTACCTACCCTAACTTTTTGACAGGGTGAAACCAGAAACACATATATATTTTTTTTAAGCCTTATTAAATGATCAGAAGCTTTTCTCAAGGGCCAGATTGTAAGGCATGTATAGATATAGTCTGTGCAGCACAGACGAATATTACAGTTTCAGCTTTTTGCATTGTAATATGTCTTCATGACAGTGTAATAAAACGACTATTTCTATAATTTCAGGTTGTTGCATTTAACCGTACAGTTAGTAAGGTGGAAGACTTTCTGAAGAATGAGGCTAAGGGGACAAAAATAATAGGTGCCAAGTCAATGGAGGATATGGTCTCCCATTTAAAGAAGCCCCGCAGGGTCATGCTGCTGGTTAAGGCAGGGGCGGCGGTAGATGGCTTCATTGACAAACTGGTACCATTATTGGAGAAAGGGGACATAATCATTGATGGTGGAAACTCAGAGTACACAGATACTAATGTAAGAGTTATGTTTCTTGTATTCTAGTTAGCCTAGTATCAAAGTACTTTTGAATTCCAGAAAATCCCCAATCAGTTTTCTTTTTCTGTTAGTGCTAGCTTGATTTATCCAACTGTTGCAATGGGGAAAAAATGTGAAACTACTCGAATTAGCAAAAATAAACTAAAAAAATATTTTTTGCGCTCAATGAATTAATTCTAAGGTTTATAACTTCCATGTTTTTATGAAAGATGCATGATAGAAATAATTCTAAAGTTTAACTCATGGTTTTATGAAAGATGCATGATAGAAATAATTCTAAGGTTTAACTCATGTTTTTATGAAAGATGCATGATAGAAATAATTCTAAGGTTACACTTATGTTTCTGATTTCATATCGTGCCTTTTATTGATCTTTGTAATTGTTGTTTGTTTCTATGCGTGTTTTTGGTTGACTGTGGTCCTGGAATGCTATATTTCCTATTTCACTGTTGTATCTACTTTTTGCATGCAATTTGCAAATAATCGTTTAATTATGCAAACAATTTATCAATGCCCAACAAACATGATATATTTTAAATTAGAGTGAGATTTTTGGCAAAATTTTCATAGCCATAAGTTTCACATGGTTATTTTTTCATTTCTGCTGTTCCATGTCTGTGTTTTATCTACAGAGACGGTGTAAAGAACTGGAAGCCAAGGGGCTGCTGTTTGTGGGGAGTGGTGTCAGTGGTGGGGAGGATGGGGCCAGATATGGGCCATCCCTTATGCCTGGTGGATCAGAAAAAGCATGGTAATAAGGGCTTAAGAAAAAAACATGAGTCAGCTAGCTAGGGAAATAAAAAGAAATTGAGTTTGTTCAAATGGTGAAGGTCAAATCTGGCGCCTCACCAGGGATCACATTTTTACATAGCGTTATATAGGAAAGTCTTTAAAACATCTTCTCTGAACCATAGGTCATAGGACTAATATTTTGGATGTACCCTCAGCTTATGGTCCTCTACCAACTTGTCAAAATGGTGAAACTTTGGCATACCCATTACTGTTTACACGCATAGATAAGATTATATAAGGTTAGGACTGCAGCAGATGAAGGATGAACATTTCCATCAAACGTGCCAGATAGCGGCAGAGGTCTGTAGCTTAAAAGTCGAGCTTTATCCACTGATCTACCTAGGGTAATTCAATGCAAAACATTTATATATCATAACTAAGTATAAGTATGTTTTTAATGTTTTGGGAATCACTTCCAAAGTTGTAATCGATCTTCACTTAAAAATATTGACTGACAAGATGATCAGTCGCTCATTGGAATGAGTAATATACATATAGGTCTGTCAAATATTACATCTCGTATCATGTTAAAATGAAAGTAATTTGTTTTCACTGCACTTCACATGGATGAAGAAAATATAGGAATGAACATTTAGCTAAATGAAAGATAAATATCATGATATAAATATGAACGATACTGTTACAGGCCACACATAAAGAACATATTCCAGTCCATCTCTGCTAAATCAGGTGGGGAACCTTGCTGTGATTGGGTAAGTACGAAACATAAATCTGATACACACACTTCGTTACACCTGCGTGTACTTACTAGTTCAATCTGAAACACACACTTCATTACACCTGCGTGTACTTACTAGTTCAATTAATAGGAATTATATATCTCATATACAATTAATACAAACCTTTTTGCAAAAAAAATTTATTGGTAATAAATCAGAAGGAAAATCAGAAACAACCAAAAGATGAGAATGAGAAAATTAGAATGACGAGGATGGGGATGGGGATGGGGATGAGGAAGAAGGGATGAGGATGAAGGGGGTGGGATGAGGATGGGGATGAAGGGGATGAGGGTGAAGGGGATGGGAATGAGGATGATGGGGATGGGGGTGAGGATGAAGGGGATGGGGATGAAGGGATGGGGATGAGGATGAAGGGGATGGGAATGAGGATGAAGGGGATGGGAATAAGGATTAAGGGGATGGGAATAAGGATTAAGGGGATGAGGATGATGGGGATGAGGATGAAGGGGATGGGAATAAGGATGAAGGGGATGGGGATGAAGGGGATGGGATGAGGATGAAGGGGATGGGAATGAGGATGATGGGGATGAGGATGAAGAGGATGAAGGGGATGGGAATAAGGATGAAGGGGATGAGGATGATGGGGATGAGGATGAAGGGGATGGGAATAAGGATGATGGGGATGAAGATGAAGGGGATGGGGATGAGGATGAAGGGGATGGGAATGAGGATGATGGGGATGGGGATGAAGAGGATGGGGGATGAGAATGACGAGGATGGGGATGGGTATGAAGGGGATGAGGATGAAGGGGATGGTGGTGAGGATGAAGGGGATGGGGATGAAGGGGATGAGGATGAAGGGGATGGGGATGAAGGGAATGGGAATGAGGATGATGGGGATGGGAATGAGGATGAAGGGGATGGGAATGAGGAAGATGGGGATGAAGAGGATGGGGATGAGGATGATGGGGATGAGGATGATGAGGATGAAGGGGATGGGAATAAGGATGAAGGGGATGAGGATGATGGGGATGATGATGAAGGGGATGGGAATAAGGATGAAGGGGATGAGGATGATGGGGATGAAGATGAAGGGGATGGGGATAATGATGAAGGGAATGGGAATGAGGATGATGGGGATGGGGATGAAGAGGATGGGGGATGAGGAGGATGGGGATGGGGATGAGGATGAAGGGGATGGGAATAAGGATGAAGGGGATGAGGATGATGGGGATGAAGATGAAGGGGATGGGGATGAGGATGATGGGGATGGGGATGAAGAGGATGGGGGATGAGGAGGATGGGGATGAAGGGGATGAGGATGAAGGGGATGGTGGTGAGGATAAAGGGGATGGGGATGAAGGGAATGGGAATGAGGATGATGGGGATGGGAAAGAGGATGAAGGGGATGGGAATGAGGAAGATGGGGATGAAGAGGATGGGGATGAGAATGATGAAGATGGGGATAAAGGGGATGGGGATGAGGATGAAGGGGATGGAAATGAGGATGAAGGGGATGGGAATGAGGATGAAGGGGATGGTGATGGGGATGAGGTTGAAGGGATGGGAATGAGGATGAAGGGGATGAGGATGAAGGGGATGTGAATGAGGATGAAGGGGATGGGGTGAGGATGAAGGGGATGGGGATGAACGGGATGGGGATGAGGATGAAGGGGATGAGGATGAAGGGGATGGGAATGAGGATGAAGGGGATGGGAATGATGAGGATGAAGGGGATGGGAATGATGAGGATGAAGGGGATGGGAATGAGGATGAAGGGGATGGGAATGAGGATGATGATGATGATGAGGTTGAGCATGATGGGGATGAGGATGCAATGAGGATGATGGGGATGGGATGAGGATGGTGATGAGGTTGAGGATGATGGGGATGAGGATGCAATGAGGATGATGGGGATGGGATGATGAGGATGATGGGATGGGATGAGGATGGGGATGAGGATGATGATGATGATGAGGTTGAGGATGATGGGGATGAGGATGATGGGGATGGGATGATGATGATGATGATGAGGTTGATGGGGATGAGGATGCAATGAGGATGATGGGGATGGGATCAGGATCGGGATGAAGATGGGGAGTATGATGATGAGGATGATGATGAGGAGTATGATGATGACGATAATGAGGTTGATGATGAGGATTATGAAGTTGCTGCTGCTGCTGCTGATGATGATGATGATGATGATGGTGATAAAAGGAAGAGGCTACAGACTGGTGTATAGAACTCTTCTTAGATATATAAATTAGCTAGAGAGGTTTTATTAACTTGATTTTCCTTAAGCAAAAAATCCAGTTATTAGATTGACACTTGTCTTTGGGTGGTTAATCGGATTTTTCAAAGTAAAAAATCAGGTTATTTGAATGACAAGCGTCATTCGGTAAAGGGTGGGTGGCGTCACCTTTTGGATAAGAAGTTTGAGATTCTCCAAGACATCATGATGATGATACTGTCCAACAGATTGATTCGATATGAGCATTAATTTAGCTATCTAATAGTACCAATGCTTGCATGACCTTTACTTTCAGCTCAGGGTTAAACTTACTTGAAAATGTTTACTTTTGGTTAAGAAGTTTGTCCAAGTTTTCCAACACATTATAACTTGAATACTATCCAGCAGATTGATTAGATATTTGCACAGTTGTTACATATGGTCATTAGCTATCAACCAATACCAATGTTTTCATGACCTTGACCTACAGTTAAGGTCACACTTTATCGAAAAGGTCGGGTTAAAAGTTGGTGGAAGTTTCTCCAACACATAACTTGAATACTGGCAAATGGATTGCTTTGCGCAGCTGTTACATATACATAAAATATGTCCAATCATACCTTTTTGATTTACCTTGACCGTCAGTTCAAGGTCATACTCTTTTGTTATTTTGTAGTATGTGAGTTTCTCTGTCCCAAAATTATGAGCATTAATAATTTTCATTTCATCACTGGATAAACCCCAAAAACCTGTGGAATTTCCACTTTCAAAATGTTTTCTAATAATATCTATAGAACTTTTGTTTTAGGTTGGTCCTGCAGGTGCTGGCCACTTTGTCAAGATGGTGCACAATGGTATAGAGTACGGGGACATGCAGCTTATCTGTGAATCCTACCATCTCATGAAGGATGTCCTGGGAATGAACCAGGATGAGATGGCGGAGGTAATAACAATATTATAGCTTATCTGCGAATTCTACAATCTCATGAAGGATGTCCTGGGAATGAACTAGGATGAGATGGCGGAGGTAATAACAATATTATAGCTTATCTGCGAATCCTATCATCTCATGAAGGATGTCCTTGGAATAAACCAGGATGAGATGGCGGAGGTAATAACAATATTATAGCTTATCTATGAACCCTATCAACTCCTGAGGGATGTCCTGGGCATGAACCAGGATGAGATGGTAGAGGTAATAACAATATTATAGCTTATCTGTGAAGCCTATCACCTCATGAAGGATGTCCTGGGCATGAACCAGGATGAGATGGCAGAGGTAATAACAATATTATAGCTTATCTGTGAACCCTACCATCTCATGAAGGATGTCCTGGGAATGAACCAGGATGAGATGGCGGAGGTAATAACAATATTATAGCTTATCTGTGAACCCTATCAACTCCTGAGGGATGTCCTGGGCATGAACCAGGATGAGATGGTAGAGGTAATAACAATATTATAGCTTATCTGTGAACCCTATCACCTCATGAAGGATGTCCTGGGCATGAACCAGGATGAGATGGCAGAGGTAATAACAATATTATAGCTTATCTGTGAACCCTACCATCTCATGAAGGATGTCCTGGGAATGAACCAGGATGAGATGTTGGAGGTAATAACAATATTATAGCTTATCTGTGAATTCTACCATCTCATGAAGGATGTCCTGGGCATGAACCAGGATGAGATGGTCGAGGTAATAACAATAGTATAGCTGATCTGTGAATTCTACCATCTCATGAAGGATGTCCTAAGAATGAACCAGGATGAGATGGCGGAGGTAATAACAATATTATAGCTTATCTGTGAATTCTACCATCTCATGAAGGATGTCCTGGGAATGAACCAGGATGAGATGGCGGAGGTAATAACAATATTATAGCTTATCTGTGAACCCTTCCATCTCATGGAAGATGTCCTGGGAATAAACCAGGATGAGATGTTGGAGGTAATAACAATATTATAGCTTATCTGTGAACCCTACCATCTCATGAAGGATGTCCTGGGAATGAACCAGGATGAGATGGTGGAGGTAATAACAATATTACAGCTTATCTGTGAACCCTATCATCTCATGAAGGATGTCCTAAGAATGAACCAGGTTGAGATGGCAAAGGTAATAACAATATTATAGCTTATCTGTGAATTCTACCATCTCATGAAAGATGTCCTAAGAATGAACCAGGTTGAGATGGCAGAGGTAATAATACTAATATAGCTTATCTGTGAACCCTATCATCTCATGAAGGATGTCCTAAGAATGAACCAGGATGAGATGGCTGAGGAAATATCAATATTATAGCTTATCTGTGATTTCTACCATCTCATGAAGGATGTCCTTAGAATGAACCAGGATGAGATGGTGTAGGTAATAACAATATTATAGCTTATCTGTGAATACTACCATCTCATGAAGGATGTCCTGGGAATGAACCAGGTTGAGATGGCAGATGTAATAACAATATTATAGCTTATCTGTGAACCCTGTCATCTCGTGAAGGATGTCCTAAGAATAAACCAGGATGAGATGGCTGGGGGAATATCAATATTATAGCTTGTCTGTGAATTCTACCATCTCATGAAGGATGCCCTGGGAATGAACCAGGATGAGATGGTCGAGGTAATAACAATATTATAGCTTATCTGTGAATTCTACCATCTAAAGAAGGATGTCCTTAGAATGAACCAGGATGAGATGGTGGAGGTAATAACAATATTATAACTTAATCTGTGAACCCTACCATCTCATGAAGGATGTCCTGGGAATGAACCAGGTTGAGATGGCAGACGTAATAACAATAGTATAGCTTGTCTGTGAATTCTACCATCTCATGAAGGATGTCCTGGGAATGAACCAGGATGAGATGGTGGAGGTAATAACAATAGTACAGCTTATCTGTGAATTCTACCATCTCATGAAGGATGTCCTTAAAATGAACCAGGATGAGATGGTGGAGGTAATAACAATATTATAGCTTATCTGTGAATTCTACAATCTCATGAAGGATGTCCTGGGCATGAACCAGGATGAGATGGCGGAGGTAATAACAATATTATAGCTTATCTGTGAACCCTACCATCTCATGAAGGATGTCCTGGGAATGAACCAGGATGAGATGTTGGAGGTAATTACAATAGTACAGCTTATCTGTGAATTCTACCATCTCATGAAGGATGTCCTGGGAATGAACCAGGTTGAGATGGCAGATGTAATAACAATAGTATAGCTTATCTGTGAACCCTATCATCTCGTGAAGGATGACCTGGAAATGAACCAGGATGAGATGGCTGAGGAAATATCAATATTATAGCTTATCTGTGAATTCTACCATCTCATGAAGGATGTCCTAAGAATGAACCAGGTTGAGATGGCAGAGGTAATAATACTATTATAGCTTATCTGTGAACCCTATCATCTCATGAAGGATGTCCTAAGAATGAACCAGGATGAGATGGCTGAGGAAATATCAATATTATAGCTTGTCTGTGAATTCTACCATCTTATGAAGGTAGCCCTGGGAATGAACCAGGATGAGATGGTCGAGGTAATAACAATATTATAGCTTATCTGTGAATTCTACCATCTCATGAAGGATGTCCTTAGAATGAACCAGGATGAGATGGTGGAGGTTATAACAATATTATAGCTTATCTGTGAATTCTACCATCTCATGAAGGATGTCCTGGGAATGAACCAGGTTGAGATGGCAGATGTAATAACAATAGTATAGCTTATCTGTGAACCCTATCATCTCGTGAAGGATGACCTGGGAATGAACCAGGATGAGATGGCTGAGGAAATATCAATATTATAGCTTATCTGTGAATTCTACCATCTCATGAAGGATGTCCTTAGAATGAACCAGGATGAGATGGTGGAGGTTATAACAATATTATAACTTAATCTGTGAACCCTACCATCTCATGAAGGATGTCCTGGGAATGAACCAGGTTGAGATGGCAGACGTAATAACAATATTATAGCTTGTCTGTGAATACTACCATCTCATGAAGGATGTCCTGGGAATGAACCAGGATGAGATGGCGGAGGTAATAACAATATTATAGCTTATCTGTGAACTCCATCGTCTCATGAAGGATGTCCTGGGAATGAACCAGGATGAGATGGCGGAGGTAATAACAATATTATAGCTTATCTGTGAACTCCATCGTCTCATGAAGGATGTCCTGGGAATGAACCAGGATGAGATGGCGGAGGTAATAACAATATTATAGCTTATCTGTGAACTCCATCGTCTCATGAAGGATGTCCTGGGAATGAACCAGGATGAGATGGCGGAGGTAATAACAATAGTGTAGCTTTAGTGTATAAGTTGTTACTTGTCTTGTAAGAGAAAATGTCAGAATACTTGATATAAAAATGTATAAGCCATTGTTATGAAAGTGAAGGCCACCGAGTCCTGTACTGCAAAGGATATTCTTAATCGATTAACACAACATTATTAAATTGTTACTGTACGTTGTCTGCAGGTGTGTGTCCGGAGAGCCCAGTTGTATCATTTTGTAATATTTTTAAAAATAAAATAGCAGTTTAAAAACAGAATTAAGAAATAGAATAAGAGTAAATTTCCTGAAGGTTTGTTACAAATACAACAGTGAGTTTAATAAATAAAAGATTCACAGATGACAACTCTGATCAAATCAATGAGCTTTGTAAACATTTAAATACTATACTAACAAATCTTCACCTAATGCATGTTCTTGATATTGTGGCAAGGTTATGCTGGTCTATTTTCCATCACATATTTAGCTCTACTGATAAGAGATCAGTCCGTCCGTCTGTCTGTCCGTAATCTTTTTTTGTAGTGACTACTCCTCTGAAACTATTGAATGGATTTTCATGGAACTTTACAGAAATGTTGCCCATGAAGTCTAGTTGATCCTAGCAAAAAATCATGTTGATGTGAAATCCAAGATGGCCACCAAATCTAAAAATAGATTTTTTAGAAAAATAAGTTTGTAGCGACTACTTCTTGAAAACTCTAAGTGATATATATATGGGACTTTTTCTAAAATGATCAGCATGATATGATGTTGGTCCTTGTCGAAAATCGTTTTGATTCGATGTTAAAATGGCTGTCAGCAGCCATCTTTGTTTACATAGAGTTATCTAGTAAAAATGACTACTCCTCTGTAACTACTCGACGGATTTTCATGAAACATCACAGGAATGTTGCTCTTGATGTCTAATAGATCCTCGCAAAATTTCAGGTTGGCCAGAAATTCAGGATGGCCACCATGGCTACAAATAGATTTTCAAAATACAAGTTTGTAGCGACTACTTCTTGAAAACTATAAGTGATATTGATATGAGACTTTTTCTAAAATGATCAGTTTGACATGATGATGATCCTTGTTCAAAATTATTTTGATTTCACGTTAAACATGGCTGCCAGCGGCAATCTTTGTTTACATAGAGTTATATAATGAAAACATATAGCGACTACTCCTCTAAAACTACTTGACGGATTTTCATGAATATTCACAGGAATGCTGATCTAGCTATCAAAAACCTATCAGTAGAGCTTCAAGGTCATTGACCTCTTGTATTGTTGATTTATGAAAAACTTTTAAACAGGTGAAAGAATTTGTCAAAATCAGATGATGAACAAAGAAGATAATATGAATTTTTGAAGGTTCTTCTGAATCGGTAAGCCTCCATTACGTGGTTCCGCCTTAATTCCATTAAGCGATGGGAAAGCTTATACTGTGAAATCGTGGTTGACCTAAACCACGAAATCAAATCCCCACGATTATAAATGTCCAGCGTTTGAATTAAGTAGTATGTGTACGAAACAGGCTTTTCCTGTTCGATTTTTATATCTACTATATTAAAACATTGTTCCCGATCGGTTATGTATTGCAGTTTTATCAATGAGTATAAGTTTAATACTTATTGAGCCGATAAAAGGTTTATCATTATGTTTCATTATGTATTGAATAATCATTTAATTATTTATATAATAAACAAAATAAAAAACTTGCTTGTTTGTTTTAATCTTTTCAATTTGTCAGTATGTATGCCGATGTGTTGACACACCTGTGTTTACAAAAGCGGATTAATAAATCCATTCACGAATGATACTTAAGTTTGTTATCGTTGTCATCATATACAGAGTACTGACCTTTAGTGGTCGGCAATTTACTTTGCAAAGTGAAATACTTGTTGGTATTTTCAATAACACGTACAGATTTTTATATATTTAATGAACAAAAAACAAATACTAGCAACAAGCAAAGCACACGCTAGCATAGCAACATTTAAAACGCAATACAGTACGACAAACATAATATGCAAGCACTCTACGTTCTAGTACCAATTAGTACTATTATTATGCAATCAAAACAACTTAATGTGTCAATTACCTGTTTTAACACCCCTTAATTGACGCATTGTCACTCATAAATATTCATGAGCTAATTATAGCTGTTAGCCAATCAAATCAGCGATTTGACACACATCGACGCAGGTGTCCGTCATTTCCTTCCCAAACAAACAATGGTGTCAGACAGGGTAAAAATTAAAAACAAACAATGGGAGATCAAACCACATCACCCGCCGAGTAGGTGTTTTCTGTGTTAGCTAGGTGACCTGGGTTAATTGTTTATTAGAACAGGTCTGACGTAATCGCCAGACAGCTCTGCCAATCTGTAGCCTGGTGATGTTTTTGCACTTACAAATCTGGGTCCAATTTATCGATAATGCGTTTCAACCAAGCTTTTTTTTACAGAATTTTTTTTCTTCCAAAATCAGAAATGCGCGAAATTACATTCCCTCGAAACTGTCTTTTTGGAAAGAAGCGCGAAATTACGTTCCCTCGAAACTGTCTTTTTGGAAAGAATCACGAAATTTAATCCCGACGAAATAAAATGATTTCACATTATTAGAGGAAAGCTTATTTTAACAGGATTTCATAACGGGTGTTTCGACAATAAAACATGTTTAAAAAAAAATGTGATAACCTGTTTAAAATTACCTATTAAATCTTTTAATTTTACAATATGCAAACTTAAAGCCGAAATTAAGGTTTTAATTTCATACCCCAGCCAACCCTGTTTTTCGCTTCTTGGAGGAGGTGTTGGGTAGGGTATGAAAGTTAATACTCGGACCATGTAATGGGAAGCCACCATTTTGAGAACCTGACATCATTTCCTCCTTGTAAAAAAGCTTGAAGTTATGTTAACATTCCCTTTAAATAGCTGATTTTGTTTTTCTCAAATTTAGGTATTGGATGATTGGAACAAATCGGAGCTGGATTCATTCCTGATAGAGATCACGCGAGACATACTCAAGTTTAAGGACTCGGACGGTAGTTATTTACTGGAGAAAATCCGTGACACAGCCGGCCAGAAGGGCACCGGAAAGTGGACAGCAATTTCTGCATTAGAGTATGGTGTGCCTGTAACTTTGATAGGTGAGTTCAAGGTTGTGGGGCTGGCGTGGCGCAGTCGGTAGTGCGGCGGATTTGTAACCGGAGGCCCCGGGTTCAATCCTCCGTGGTGCCACTGTATTCCGTCGGTGTGTTCTTGGGCAAGACACTTTTCCTTAGCCTCGTCCGTCGGATGGGGACGTAAACCGGGCGGTCCCGTCTATCGGTCTATCCTCCGAGCACGTTAAAGAACCATAGGAATCTATTCGATAATAAGAGTAGGGCAGGTTCCCGGATTCCTATGTATCCTTCCCCTCTCTCTGGGGCGGCTCTAAATAACCTGTACTGTGTTGATGAGCCGTTAAACAACATTCAATTCAAGGTTGTGTTTTAGTGTTTGGTGCTAATCTTGTACCAGTAATACAATGAGACAATCCAGGTACAGAAAAAGGACAACAATGATTTAAGTAGAGTATCATGTGTCTATAATGGATTCATGTAGAGTTAAAATATTCAATGCTGAAGGAGGTATTAAATTTCCTATCAATACCTCTGGCAAAGCCTTATGACACTGGGTCCATTACCCGTTAAGACATCATTCTAAACAACAGAAAATATGCAAAACAACAATGCAGTATTGATTATTGTGTTGATTGCGTAGCACGGCACACCCTTAGGGATCACTTTGTCCATGGTCATCATCTGTCACACTAACCTGCAACCTAACCTTGGTCATAACTTGAAAAGTATTTGACCTATGTTCATGAAACTTCATGCACATCTTCATCTTAACCCAAGGAATGTTGTTACACTGGTCTAATAACTCTGGCTGTCAATTCAGCAGAGTTAAGCCTACATTCATACTATGTTTACCTGCAGTCTAACCTAGCCTTAACTTGGCAAATATTGACCTATGGTCAAGGAACTTTATACAGTTCTTCCTTTTCAATTATTTAATATCATTGCCGTGTCCAATAAATATGACTATTATTTCAGCAGAGTTGTGACCATTTTCATAAAATATTAACCTGAAACATAACCTAGCTTATTGACCTATTGTCATGAAATTGTATACAGTTCTTCCTTATCAATTATTCAATGCAGGGTAATGCCCCTTTTTCATAAACCTTAATCTAGAAATTGTTTCTACTGCATAATTCATGAAGGATCCTGTTTTCAAACTTAGTTTATCACATAACATGGCTTCTGGGAGTGCAATAAAGCCATGACTTATTTCTCATAATACACTAGTGTATTACAGATGCAAATGAGGACCGAATCACTGTGTTTGTATACAGTAAAACATTTAATCCCAATTGTTTGCATGGTATATCATACGGTACGTTCAGACGCCTTAATGAATTATCATTATTTGAAATCTTACTTCATAAAATGAATGCTAGTAATGTTACATTTGGTTTAAGTTGTCGCATTATTTGTAGCGCGAACGCATTTACAGCCATGTAACGTAGCGACGTCATGTAAACAACAACACGACGTCATGATTTGTCTTTCACATTGCCGCCGTATATAAAGAAAATTGACAACATCAAAGCGAAACTATCACGTCGTTGGTGTGTTATGTGACTCGTTGGATAAAAAGATAGGATACTCGGCAAGAGCCTCGTATCCTATCATTTTATTAAACTCGTTTATTAAAATCAATAATACACAGCTACTCATGTAAGATCCTCTATTTATAGATTGTCTTTGCTGAAATAAGCACTTGGCAGGAGACACATTGTTGTTCCGTGGAACACTCTTCTAGTGTCATTTAAAGCAACGCTTAGTTCCAACAACAAAATTAAATCAGTAAAAACAAGCTAAATCTGCATGTTGTCTTTGTTTGATGTTAAGATGCATTAAATGTAAGTTTGGAGAATTTGTTTCAGTTTTGTTCTGTCTGTTGAAAAATTGTGTTTTATACATGAAATTCCATGTCAAATCCCACCCATCATGTATCTGGCGCAGTAGAAACCAGCTGGAAATATTTTATTTCCTAAGTAAGTTACATTCAAGTGAAGTTAAAAAGTGGTTTTGATGTGACAGCAATAAACTTGCTCCAGAATATGTCTCCCATAGGTTAATCCGTCACAAACCCATTCAGGCCAATTTTGGCAATTGCCTATTGTATTACTTAATTTCAGTGGGGCTTGGTTTATTGACAGGCAAAAAGAGGTGACTGTGTGGAACTGTTTGGCTGCTTTGTGTACAGTGACCGACATAAATATGTATAATGTCATTTTCTATAAGCTCTAGGTGAAAACCAATTTTATATTTGTATACATGTGAAAATATTTAAACTAAATATCCTATAAAAAAAATAGTTATGTTCCCAGGAAAAAGTCAGTTGATCGTGTCTCCTAAAAAAATAACTACAGAAATACAGAGACGTAATACTATATATTCTGTGATGAATTATAGAAATTTCCCAGTTTGAGAAAACCTATAACATATCCCTTCCTCTACTGTGCTATCTTGCCTAGTGTGCAAGATAGCACAGTAGACAAATGTTATGAACTAAACAATAGATGTCACGATATTACGTCACGAAAAGGAGTGACAGAAGAAGGAATACTTGTGTCAAAAGACGATTGGAAAGAAATTCATCACAGAATATATATTATATAGTTTAATTAACATTTTTGTCGTGATACGCAAAATAATTCACGCGTGAGAAATATTCTTGCGATATAGAAACTCGTGCGAAAACGCACTCGTTTCTATATCGCAAGAATCTTTCTCACTCGGGATTTATTTCCCGTATCACTTCAATAATGTTAATTTAACTCTATGTAGCCTTGTGTCAGCATCGAGAGAGAAACATGCAACAGTAGCTGTGCATTTGTATAACATTAATTAGTATATTGGCCATGAAGGAACATTTTCTAACAAATATCCAACACAGACTTCAGAAAAATACTTTCTCTCTTTTCTGTTAAAACGCTTTTAACACGCGTATTGTTTAATTTTTAGTCGGTAAAAAGAGAATATTTTTTGGATTTTTTCTAAGAAAGAAATTTTACTCAGATGTTATTTTCTTTAGGTGAAGCAGTATTTTCGAGATGTTTGTCATCATTACAAGCAGAGAGAGTGCATGCCAGTACACAGCTACAGGGACCAAAACTGCCTAAATACACCGGGGATCGTAAAGAATTTGTAGAGAGTATCCGCAATGCGCTCTATGCCTCCAAGATTGTATCTTACGCTCAGGGATTCATGTTGATGAGAGAAACAGCGAAAGAACTAGGCTGGAAACTTAATTTTGGTGGTATTGCGCTGATGTGGAGAGGTGGTTGTATTATCAGGAGGTAGGAGCATTTAGAACTATGCTTGTCCATGTAAACATACACAATGAAAAGTAATAAGATGGGGTTTTACGTCCCGTTAGCACAATATTTGGTTTTATCATGCAGATATGCACTTTTCTGCCTAATAAATTTTGCTTTATTAGGCACTGACCAATAGAGCAAATCAATGCGGAATCCCTCGGCGTTTATTGTACGTACTGTTATCTGACGTCATGCACGTAACGCCAGACGTCATAAAACAAACAAAAAACAACAACATGACTGCGTCCTCGATAAGCGTAACATTCTGAGAAATAGGTAATAATAGTAATTCATACAGAAAATGTGGATAATCTACATGATAAATAGAATATTATGTCAGTGCCTTTTACTATCAAGTTTAATAGGCTCGAAAATGAAGAATGGCTCTGCAGAGGGAGATGAGATGAAGGATCAGATACGCCTCTGCCAGGGAGCAAACTCACGTGGGACAGGAGTGTGTAGCTTTAAAATGCACATGCAAGGCCTTATCCACTGAGCTACTGAGTTATTGGAATATTGCTTCTCTTAATATTCTCTTTTTCGTTGAGCAGACAGGAAAAGTAACTATGCTGTGGCTTATATTGCCTGTCCTTTGCAAATTGTGAATGACATGAATAATGTGTAAATGAGATGTAAACCAACAATTCAATTCAGTATTACTGATGAAGAGATCAGTAATCATAACTCATGTGTATTTGACAACTTTGTATCTTACAGAAAAACAAATTAGTCAAGATTTAGGAACAGTGGAATAATTGGAGATCTGAGCATTTTAAAAAGAAATTTGTTTTACATACATGTGATATTCCCCAGCAGGGGATGATTTTCACTCCTTTTTCGTCGTGTCCAATGTCCCCCACAGCCCATATCTTCCGATTTGTGTTCCCTGTCAAAACATGAGTTTTCGACTCAGAACTACAAGTCGACTGTGACAAAATTGTTTGTTTTTGTTTGTATGGTGTTTAACGTCATGTTCAATATATGTAAGGTTATAATTATATGACGGTCGATTTTTTGTGGTGGAGGCAGACCACCCACTTTTCCTGGGTAGAACCAGTACTGTACACCTCCCGTAAGAATCAACACTTCCTCACAAGTCGAGCTCCCAGTGTGATTCGAACCTGCTGCGCAATGGTGAGTGGCGAAGGTTTACAATGCAACGCCGTTAACCATACATCCACGGAGACGCTTCAAAATTGTTTGTTTTGCCAGCATAAAATACAATTTGTCACTTATTTAAGAGATAACATGAATTGTACATAAAGTTTGCTGAAACTGAATTAAGCAGAGCACTTTAACTGTTATGTTACACATTTTTCAGTCGTTTCCTTGGCAACATTAAACAAGCCTTTGACAAAAGCCCAGAACTGAGTAACCTGCTGCTGGACGAGTTCTTCAAAGCAGAGATTCAAAAATGTCAGGTAATGTCTATCAGCATTAAATAATACAAATTATAAAGCGGGTAAAAATGTGGAATTTGATCCATAAACTCTGGGGCGGATTTAACTTACATGTACATTCTTAATAACTAAATTAAAAACAAGCTACTGTTTACCCCGACCCTGAACTCCATTTTGGTTGCAGCTTTATGATTAACTCCATTTACTTTTGCAAATTATAAGTCATATGAGTTTGCAGATGTGTATCACCATGATCACTGGTTACAATGGAAACTTATTCTCTTTTGTTGGTGTCCAGCTTGTGCAGTTAGTATTAACAAAGGGTATTAAAATTGTCTTTTTTTCTGTGATGTTAAAGTAACAATTTTTGGAGATTTTGCATAAAAGGATTCCGTGCACAGCTGAATAACCAAACCACCAGGGAACACTCTCCACATGTCTGGGGAATTCTGAGGAATAAATAAATAAAAATTAATAAAGTTATAACATCAAAGTTTTATTGTTTCTTTCTGCTATAGTTCAGAAAATAAAGGAAGTAACATCTGTACTGTAAATACAGAAGAAGTAGTTGTCAAGCCCATTTACAGATCTCGACTTAGTGATCACAATGACGTGCGGGTGTATGCCCATTTACAGATCTCGACTTAGTGATCACAATGACGTGCGGGTGTATGCCCATTTACAGATCTCGACTTAGTGATCACAATGACGTGCATGTGTATGCCCATTTACAGATCTCGACTTAGTGATCACAATGACGTGCGGGTGTATTTGTGTTAGTTTGTCTGTTCGATTTTCATTTCTTAATATCTTCCTAAAGTTTGTTACTTGTAGGAACTTTCACCAAACTCCACCAGAATGTTCATTTGGATCCAACATCACATGCACAATTTTGGGTCGCTGTGACCTACTTTCCATGAAATGTAGGTCACATCTTGTCTCCGCTACAACATTCATATCTTGCTTCTTTCTCAAAGGATTTTCACCAAACTTCACAAAAATGTTTTTTATATGCATCTAACAAAATTTCGGGTTCCAATCTCCGCTACGACATGCACCACTGTTAGTAACATTAATTTTATACCTCTTGGGATTGACATTGGTGATGGTCAATTAAAAACTCTGGACCTTTATAATAGGGCTCGGCATGTAGGCCGTGGCCTTCTAGTTTTATCAATGTATCTCAACCAAACTTCCCATACCTTCTTATTTTGAGGACGGAAGTCATCTACAGTTACTTCAAATTATTAGCTGTTGTATCTTGTGTTTGCCTTGTCTGTTTTTCTGTGTCTATCCATTACATTAATGGACTACAACCAAACTTAGTTTATATGTGTGACTCTAATGAAGAAATAGTGCGAGTTTGCTGGTCAAACGGTCAAGTCTACAGTTAACAGAATGTAACAGGTTGTGAAAAGATTGTGACTCAACGGATACTGGAACATATATATCTGGCTTACCATGCCAGCACTGTAAAGTTTAACTGCTGACCTATTTAGGACATATATGTAGTTGCAAATTCACCATATACCTGAAAACAGTTACATATACCTCCACTAGATTGAAAATCAAGGGACAGTTGACAATGATGACATTGTCCCTAAATGAGGCCCCAAATGTAATGGATGGTGTAAAGTCATGCCTCAACTGAATCTTTACGTGCCAGAGCCCTAACCTCTGAGCTATCAAGGACACATAGTTGACATTCATTTGTTCACCATATTACGTAAACCCTGTAACACCCATCGAGAATGAAATTCGTCCCTTAAATTCTATACAGGAGATCCTCTGCTAGTGTTTCTTAGGAAATTGTCCCTAATGGAGCCCCCAAATGTAATGGGTGGTGAAAAATCATGCCTCAACCGAGTCTCAAACCCAGGGTATCTGTCTTAGCATGCCAGAGCTCTGACTTCAGAGCTACCAAGGACACATAGTTGACAATCCATTATTCTGCATATATCTGAACCTGGTTAAATACATCCCACCTAGATTGACATTCGTTCCTGAAATAAGTATTTTTCAAGACTGCTACTGCTGGTGTTTCTCAGGATGATCCTCGGACCTTTCCCCACCCAGTGCAATTGTAAATATTGATTTGTGAAATAGACAAACAGATAAAATGAAAACATTGTTCAGTTTTGTTACTTTAATCATTTCTCCATATTAACTTCAGGATGAATGGCGGCAAACTGTGTCCACAGCTGTCCTGCGTGGTATTCCTACCCCGGCCTTCAGCACGGCCCTGGCATTCTACGATGGATACAGATCTGCCAGACTGCCAGCTAATCTCTTACAGGTAAATCTTCATCTGTTCTAGGGTCTTAAGAAATACTCGAAGTAAATCAGAATGAGTCAAGTAATAGATGTATGTATTCATAACTTCCACATCCGGTCAACTTCCGGTAGGTCGAGATATTCAGTAGGTGAAAATAAATGTGTTTACTCGGACTTTATCCTCAATCTCTATATGAAAAACGGAAATATTAGACCATGATTTAAATTAAATGTATCCATATTGGTGTTTTAAAATCAGACAACACCAAAAGAAGATACATAGATGTACACAAAAAACAAAGCTTTTAATATAATTATCACTAACAAACTAGTTTTATAAAGGGCTAAATTCAGTTGAGCACTAATGATAAACACCGAGTTAACCCCCTACCAGAATGTGGAGGTCTTTTATTTTATTGATCACTGATGGGTCAAATTATTTTGATGATATCATGTGAAAATTATGAATACAGTAAACTGTCCGAGGAATGTTAGTGATTACATAAAATGTTTGCCACCTTCAGGAATTGGGGTGCAAATGTTCAAATTGTTTCATTACAGAAATAGATTTCTTGTGATGGTTGTTCAACAGTATGGCCAAACTTTGCATGTGGATCTAGTAACTTAGACAGGGTCACATTGTAGTATGGTATGTAACAACAGCCAAAGGTTATCCAGGTTGAAGTTTCAGGCCCAGGGGGCTATTTATCCTTGCCTTTTTTTCAGACCAGAAGTCGACTGCTTTGATACTAAATGTTATCCTTTTTATTAGCTCGACTATTCGAAGAATAAGAGTGCTTATGTAATCAACCCGGGGTCGGCGTCCCACATTCAGGTTTGCGTGTAAGCTGTGTTTAGAAGTCTATATCTCTTACATTTCTTATCCTAGCACAACCAAATTTGGCCATGGGCTTCCTTATAGCATTATCTTAAGGGCTGCATAAGCAATTTTGGTTCCTGGAACCCAAATTCTGATAGCCCTTAAAATGTGTCTGTTTCACATCAAATTTTGTGTGTAAGCTGTGTTTACAGGTCTATATCTCTTGCATTTCTTGTCCTAGCTGAACTAAATTTTGTAATTGGTTTCCTTATAGTATGTTGTAAAGGGTTGGGTAATTAATTTTGTCTTCTGCAAATTCTGGGCTCCTATGGAACCCAAATAGTGATGGCCCATAAAATGTGCAATAAAGGCAGATCTAGGTTTGCATGTAAGCATGTATATATCTATAAATTTGGTCTTGGGATTTCTTATAGCATTATGCATCTTATTCATACCCAAATTCTGATAGCCCTTAAAATGTGTCTGTTTCACATCAAATTTTGTGTGTAAGCTGTGTTTACAGGTCTATATCTCTTGCATTTCTTGTCCTAGCTGAACTAAATTTTGTAATTGGTTTCCTTATAGTATGTTGTAAAGGGTTGGGTAATTAATTTTGTCTTCTGCAAATTCTGGGCTCCTATGGAACCCAAATAGTGATGGCCCATAAAATGTGCAATAAAGGCAGATCTAGGTTTGCTCCCTCTGCCCCTGCCTCCCTCCCCCGCCAC
Source organism: Cyrtodaria siliqua (assembly GCA_037043455.1). Classification (NCBI taxonomy): domain Eukaryota; kingdom Metazoa; phylum Mollusca; class Bivalvia; order Adapedonta; family Hiatellidae; genus Cyrtodaria; species Cyrtodaria siliqua. Next base: position 76,133 of record JAWPHD010012102.1, read on the forward strand.
CCCCCACCCCCACTCGAAACTAGAATTTGTTTATTTATTTTTACATATTTCTGTGTTGTTTTGGTGAATTTTTACACATAGCTTCTTAGACATACATGTTGCCCCCTGTCCCCCTCACCCCCTCAACCCCCCCCCCCCCCCCCCCCCCGCCCCCACCCCCCACCCACCATTTGAAACACACTCTAAACTAGAATATATATTATTTTTTTTACATATTTCTGTGTTGCTTTTGTAAATTCTTACACATGTTGCCCCCCTACCCCGCCACCCCAACCCCTACCCCCCCCCCCCCCCCCCCCCCACACACACACACTCGAAACTAGAATTTTTATTTTTTTTACATATTTATGTGTTGTTTTGGTCAATTCTTACACATAGCTTCTTACACATATATGTTGCTCCCTTCCCCCCCTCACCCACACACTCGAAACATTTTTTTTTACATTTCATATGTTCCCCCCCCCCCCCCCCCCCCCCCCCCCCCCCCCCCCCCCCCCCCACACACACACACACCACACACCACACCCATACTCAAAATAGAATATTTTTATTTAATGTTTATTGTTTTTTTACATATATCTGTGTTGTTTTGGTAAATTCTTACACATATATCTTGCCCCCTCCACCCCATTCTCTGCCTCTCCACCCCCCCACACGAAATATTTTATTTTGTATTTTGTTTTACCATATTTCTGTGTTGTTTTGGTCAATTCTTACATAGCTTCTTACACATATATATTGCCCTCATCACCCCCACTACCCCACCCCACCTCTCCCCCACCCCCCCAACCCCCATTCAATTTTTTTTTATATATTTTTTTGATATATTTCTCTGTAGTTTTGATAAATTCTTACACATAGCTATGTTGCGCCCCCAATCCCACCCCACATTGTTTTAGCCTTGTTTTCTGATGGTATATACTAGCTATATAATTTATTATTCTCTGAAAAATCGAATAGTCGAGCTGCGCTGTTCTCCGACAGCTCTTGTTTGTTTTAGGCCCAGAGTGACTTATCTATCTTTGCCTTTTAATCAACTGTTTTGGTATTAAATTGTATTCTTGTTTTTGTTTCAGGCCCAGAGGGACTATTTTGGTGCCCACACCTACGAGCTCCTTGGTAACCCCGGCAAGTTTATCCATACCAACTGGACAGGTCATGGAGGCAAGGTGTCCTCTTCAACTTACAGTGCTTAGATCTTGACAGTTGTAAACTTGCTGTGGTGCCTAAAATAATACATTTTCATCTAATTTATATGTGATGTGTTCTTAAACGTTGAAACAGCGCAATATCTGTAAACTGTTTTCAAAGGGAAGTTACTTGTATTTATATATAATTTATATGCACCATTGAGAGAGTAACAACAGTACGATTTAATGACTTCCCTTTAAATATTGCATTGAATGAATACTATAGTGCAGGGACATGCAGCAGTCTTGATTTTTAAACACCGTTAGTTTTTCTCCATATTCTACAAAATTATGTTTGCATATTATTAATTGTTGATTATATTGCACCAATAATATATTTAAACCTATGGTAGAATAAGACCTAAAAATGGAAGCAGTTTTAAGTCAAACTGATACTGGTTAAATAAATTGGAACACTACTTTCATTTCTTGATAAACTCTTCAAGATTGCCATGTGTCCCTTCAACTGCTTTCTTTTCGACTGCTTAGTTCTTGCTTGGGATGCTAAAGAATGTTCAACTTTTTTTTTTCTTGTGAATTGAGATAAAAGCCCAATGATGGTCAGGGAATTTCGAAATAAACTGTGATGTGTAAAAAACTTTTTCTAAATTTTGCTACTAGCTTATCAAATACACTATTATTTATTATTGGATAGTTACTTTTTTAGGATGATAGATATACCTAGGTAATCTACTGTTATTATTAGTATCTCGTTTAGAATCTGAGCCATACATGAACAAATTATTCTATCATTTTTTAGGTTATTTACGTCTTTAGCGTTGTTCTTGTTATTTGTAATAGAAGATTTTATATTTAAGAGTTGTCTGAACAAATGTTACATATTGTGCGTGTTATACATAGTTATTTTATTGCATTTTCAAATGTTTGAACCATAGTTCATAGTCAAATGTCTTAAAATAATATATCAACAAAAAAATTAAATTAATGTCGTAGAGTTGGCTTATTTCATTTTCAGCACAGCAATCTAGTTGCATTTTTGGAACCGTCAGAGGTATAATGGTTTGTTTTCAATGGAATGCTAGGAATGTGACAAACCTAGCAGCACAATGCAACACTATGCAACACTACGCTAGAAGAAGTAGTCTCATATGCATGCCTTTAATAAATTCGATATTATGTGATCACTGACAGAAAATGATGATGTGTGTTCGCTTACTGTGTAATTAACAAAAATTGTCCTTGT